>JANZLH020100144.1:0-18158 GCA_026770325.2 Erythroxylum fimbriatum
CATTCTCATTCCTTACTATATTCATTCTCATTCCTATTACCATTCCCCCGTACAAACCAACCGCCCCCTAAGTATTTGCGTTATATAATATTTTATAAAAATATAATTTAAAGAGCATCGAAATCAAATGATTTAAGCACTGATATCTTACAAAAATAATATTATAATAATTTCATATTCATGGTGCAAATAAAAGAGTACAAAAATACTGATTTAGTCAATATAATCGTCAAAATTATGAACCGTCTAAATTTTGTCAATTTTTCTAATTTAATTTACTTTAATAATATTTATTTTAAAAAATTGGTCAAATTTTTAATTAATAGGTCAATTTTTGTAAATTAATTAATTTTTATTTAAAAATCTATTTTTCAATTAAAACCTCAAAAATAAAGATAATCTTTTTAATTATATTTTAAATTATTTAATTTTATTTAATTTTTATCCTATTTAATTTCAATTGAATCTTTTAAATCTTAAATTTTTCATTTTTCAGTCTTATTTTTGATGTATGACTAATTCCATGGCTTGTGAAAGTAAATCCCATACCAAAACAAATAGCTATAGAGTGCATATTGGGATGAATCATTCCAAGGATTCCATTCACAATCACTCACGTTCAAGTAGCAAAGCCATTCTATTCCTTTTCATATCATTTACCAATCAAAATAAGCATTGGAATTTCCAATTTAATTAAATAAAAAAGAAAGAGGAACGTGCCAGGCAATGAGCGTAATACTGAAACGAGACGCGCGGTCCATTTTAATAATTGATAAGCTTGACCCGTGGCGTGACTGACTCTGTTAGGCAGGAGGAGAAGGGTGGAGCCGCCGACGTGAGATTCACGCCGTGACTATCTCGACAGAAAGTCAGCCATCTTTAGCCCTTTGAAGTTTGACGGTCCAACGCGCGTTGTCTGTCATTCATTTGCAATGTTTTAACAAGTACGAAGAAGAAGATAAAAGATAAAACTGAAGTCTCCCATTAACTCTCTTCTTTATAGGAACGAGCTTCCATCGGCTTCATTTGCCAATTCTTATCTCTTTCTAAACGGTTTCGGACACTGAAACAATGAAGAGTCGGGGAGCTAGCACTCCAAGAATATCTCTAAAATGGATTCCGTTTCTATGTGCATCTTGCTTCGCTCTGGGAATTCTCTTCTCCAACAGGTTTCATTTCCCTAAATTCATGATTTCTTATTTGTCTGGTTTCGTACTCCCTGGAGCTTTTTATTTTAGTTGTCTGATTCCGATGGATGAAATGCAATCTGGGTTGATCTACTTTCTGTTTGTGAATTGGATGTTTCCAGATTGTGGGTACCACCTGAATCCAACGGTCAGCTCATGTCTCTGCGTCGACATGAACAGGAGCTACAAGTCGTCTCCGAAGTTTCCGCTCCCAAGAAGGTTTCTGGAGCTTCCTCTTTAGTGTTATAGTTTCAATACATATGTATCGGGGTATTTGTGCTTATACAGTTGTATTTCCTTTTTCGTTTCTTTGTTTTCCTCATAATTTTGTGGCTAATACGCAGAAAAATTCAGTTGACAATGATGTGATGGACGAAGTTCTGAAAACCCATGAAGCAATCCAGTGAGTGCATTATTTTCTTTAATTAGATTAGCCCCATGGCGTTCATACTTTGTTAATTTGTGCTTCTGGACATATGATTCACTTCTATGAGTTTTCTTTTTCTGGAGGCATGTCAGATCGCTAGAGAAGTCTGTTTCAATGCTTGAAATGCAGTTGGCAGCATCTCGGAGCTCTAAGGAGATGAGCAGTAACGGGTCATCCTCTGAAGCTTCATCCTTGTCTCAAGATGGCTCGCCAAAACAGAAAGTGTTCATGGTTATTGGAATTAATACTGCTTTTAGCAGTAGAAAGAGGCGTGATTCAGTTAGAGAGACTTGGATGCCTCGAGGTGCAATTCAGTTTCCACTTTCCTTTCTCAGTGATCACCTCATTGGATTTTGTTTGTTAATAATTTGAATGGACTATTTGTTTTATCAGGGGAAAAGCTTCTCCAACTTGAGAATGAGAAGGGCATTGTCATCCGATTCATGATTGGTCATAGGTAAATTCTTTATCTTTATTTAAGAAATACTTTTGAAATTTACAGTAAGCTCATAAACTTATTTTGCATCTTGGTTAAATCGCTCGGACAATGATATATGCAGTGTTGTGGAATAGTCTTGTTGATAAGCTATTGAACCGAATTGGAGAAGAAATTTTATTTTGGATCTTATATTCATTTGAAGATCTAATGATTTAATTGCCTACCCTCTGGAGATTTTTGGGCTAGTTTTGATTGTATTTAAAGTTGCAGACTTCGCCCTTAGTTATATCAGGCAGGACGTGAATGAGCACATGTTCGCTCTTTTCAATATGTAGTTATTGAGATTTGAATTTGTGTATGACCTGTGAGAATGTCAAATTGAACTCAAGAGAGTAAAAGTCGTACTATTACTTCTTTTCCTGGACATTTTTGCTAATCATAGAAGACAAAAACAAACAAGGATGAATTCCTTCTGCATTTGAATTGTGAAACCTCAGCAGATACTTACACATCTATTTTTGATGCTTATAGCATCTTTATTCAATATGGAATGGCTTGATGTCAATGCATTCACTTCTAAGTGAGTGCACTTCAAGGACTTACTATTGCATCATCCTTTATAGTAACATGGTGTTTTCCCTGTGCTTGTTTCCTTAATATGCCATTATTTTCAAAAGTTTGCTTGATCTGTTAATTCCATCAAAAAAATTTCCCCTTATGCTTGAATTTACAAATCAGTTTCTTTCTGTTGGCTTCCCCTTTTCTTTTATTCTTCATTCTAGTTGTTTTGATAAGATCTAACAAGTAGTTATGCAACCAAAAATTAGATTGCAAAGTTATGCTCAACTTTCATGTTTATTTTTTGGTTCTATTTTGAGTCTATTCACTGCATGAATTCTCATTCTTTGTTGATGATGAACTGACCCTGTGAATAAAACTATCTGTTGTAGCCAGACATTATTGGTTATTAGATAACAGATTCGGAAATAAGCGTCTTAAGACTGTTTTTGCGGCAAAGATGCTGTTGAAAGGTGTTTCTGGGTGATGCATATTTATGGATTTGTAGATATTTAGTGATACAAGCTCCATTTTCGGTCATATTTTTGTGGATCCTTAGTCAAGAAAATTGGTCCCTGATAGAGAGATTCACTTGAGCCTAAGGTTTGACTATAATGATGATGGAACTTTTGCTTTATCCGTTTAATTTTCATTTTATCCCTTCTCTCTATTTGAGGTTTGCATCTTCATTTTGTAATGGAAATGATACATCTAGTGCTTTATATTTTTGCACATCTTTGGAAGTTGTTGACTAAAGAATTGCATGGGTCAATGCCGACGTTGCTGCGAGATATGAAACAGCAATATAGATCTCTGCTTATGCAAAACATACTTTGTACGATGGACTGATCAAGTGTATCCTTGTAAATTGTTTCAGTGCCACATCCAACAGCATTCTGGATAGAGCCATTGATTCAGAAGATGCTCAGCATAAGGATTTCCTTAGGCTGGTGAGATAGCATGTGCAATATTTGTGTGCAAAACACCACATAGCGTGCCAATCATTGTTTCACCCTTTCTTCCAAATGTTACAGGAACACGTGGAAGGATACCATGAATTGTCTGCAAAAACAAAAATATTCTTTTCTACAGCAGTTGCTAAGTGGGATGCTGAATTCTATATCAAGGTGGATGATGATGTTCATGTCAATTTGGGTAGGCACTGCATCTAATACTATGATGCTGAAAATATTCAGTTTGCTGTTAGCCCAGATGCATATGTTAGTATGTTGATTTATATTTCAACATCTGCTGTTGTAGGTGTGCTTGCTGCTACTCTTGCTCGGCATCGTTCAAAGCCTAGGGTCTACGTTGGGTGTATGAAATCTGGACCCGTTCTTTCTCAAAAGTAGTCCTCTGCAGTTTCTAATGATGGAAATATTCAATTCTCTACTATCTTTTTGGATCTTCACAGACATATGCTGAGCTGTTTCTTTTATTCAGGAATGTCAAGTATCACGAGCCAGAGTATTGGAAATTTGGAGAGGAAGGGAACAAATATTTTCGACATGCAACTGGTCAGATATATGCACTCTCAAAGGACCTGGCCACATACATCTCCATTAACCAGTAAGGATTAATTTGCTAAAATTTTGGACAATTTATACAGCTCTATGATTGTATGGTTTTGCAAAAATCAGCTGTCAAAGATTTTAATCCACTCATTCCAGGAAAAGATGTTCTTTAGAGCATCAAGTTTTAGATGCATCATTGCATCAATTATTTTGAGAATCATATTTTCAAGGATTGCATATCTGGCAGAAATATGTAAAACTTGATTGAAATACTCAAATTGTTGCTGCAGGCCCATATTGCATAAATATGCTAATGAAGATGTATCACTTGGTTCTTGGTTTATTGGTCTTGAAGTTGAGCACATAGATGACCGCAATATGTGCTGTGGAACTCCACCAGGTATTCTTGTTACAAATTCCAGGAACTGTTTGTTGTGCCTCATTTTTGTCTAATCTTCTTTATTTCTCTCATTGATGTTAACATTGTTTTTGCTCCGGCATCGCAGACTGTGAATGGAAAGCGCAGGCAGGCAATGTGTGCATTGCATCTTTTGACTGGAGCTGCAGTGGGATCTGCAAATCGGTGGAGAAGATAAAATTTGTTCACGAAAGGTGTGGCGAAGGGGATGGAGCTGTGTGGAGTGCTCTGTTTTAACTTTTAACTTAAAGGGGCAGTTGAGAAATGAACGAGATAGCATTGCAAGTGTATACTGGGCATAAAAATTTTCAACCTGTAGAAGACACAGCGTAGGTGTTTCGTGTGGAAGCCTAGCCTACTGTATATACGCGAGTGTTAGAAGAAGAAGGTTGTGTTGTTGAATATATATGGTTGCTTCAGTATACATCAGAACTCTGAGAGAAGAGAAGAGATGAGCTTAGTGTCATGTGACAAACAAACTTGATGCAAACTTGTCATTCTGCTGTAGTTCCCCTCAGCTTATATATATCACCAGCTCTATGAATTTTATTACTTCTTCCATTTGCAATCTCTCTGTGTTAGCCTTATTAATGAAATCAGTAGTGCCAAAACCTACTATCTTCTCCTATATTAATAGGAAAGCTAAGTGCTTGATTACTTATAAGAACTCCATCACGATTTTAAACAATGATTAATGAAAGGTTTAAATTAAGTAAACACCAGATTTGGTATAATTCTTGAGATTGATTTGCCTGGCTTTCTTTTTTATCAGGACAACCTCTTGAATTTGGAGTCTTTGAGACCCAATTGAATCGCTTGCTTCCTGTCTATGATTGGATGATTTGTTGATAGTTTAATTAGTCAAAGCTACAGTGGAAAATTATAAGCTGATCAAATAATTTATTTTTGGAAATGCAAGTCAAAGCTAAATATGGTTGGCGTTAATGATTGAGGTTAATCATCAGTCATCAGTCTTCACTGACATCAGAATTTCTTCTTCTTTATTCTTCTTCTTCTTGTGAATTTGAGAATAGTAAGCAAAGAATAAAAGCGTAAGTGGGCAGGGGTTATGGAGAACGCGGACGTGTTCTTAGGTCTTCAGGACTTCCTCGAGCGCATGCGTCAACCTTCCGCCTCCGATTTCGTCAGATCCATTAAGAGGTCTCTCTCTCACACACACATCTCTTCCACACGCACATACAGATAATTTGATTTCTTGTTTTCTTTTTGGAGTGAGATTGATAGCTGGTGTTGGGTGTGAGTTGAGGCGATCGCCTAAAAAGTTCCGCAAAGAGCTTTATTTATTGAATCAAACGGTATTGTCACTTTTGTTGTTGATTGGATTATAATTGCATTGGTTTAAACAGGTTTAGATTAGTAGGCGCATTCTTCCACGTATACAAATGCTATGTCTGCTTAGCTTTTCAGTGGAGTGAACTTCCTGATCAAGAAATCGCTTGTGTGTTCTTGAATTGTAGTATATGAACTGGGATTTTAAGTTAGTGAATCGTGATACTTCTTACAAGAAGAAGATCAAGCGTCTTATTGTTGTAGCATATTGCTGGGAGAATATTTCATCCTACTAATATGGAAGTTAAATAGGTTTAAGTTGTATATTTACCCCATATATGTTCTGTATTTTCTTATTTACTTGGGAGGAGTATGCTTATAAAGTTAATTATGCCGAGGATCATATAAAATACGTGGTTGACTCTCTTATGTTCGTATCTTTCTTCGTCTTATTATTCTCCTTCATTATTATTGTTTCTTTCAAATCCCTGTTAACAGAAGAAAATAATGTCTACTAATGTGACATTATTGTGCAACTTTTGAAAGCTGACATGCCTTTGGTTGCAGCTTCATTGTCTCATTCTCAAACAATGATCCTAATCCAGAAAGGGACAGCGTTCAGGTACAAGAGTTCCTTGCCAATATGGAAAAGGCTTTCAGGGCCCATCCGCTTTGGGCCGGTTGTTCTGAGGAGGAGCTTGATAGTGCTGGTGAAGTGAGTGACCTGCCTTTTACTTGTGTAGCATTCTGTAATAACTATCATGAGATGATGATGATAATTTAGGTTTTTTATCATTTAAAGTATTTGATGTCAGCATCCCCTGTGGATGAAAAGGTGGCGGTGCACAACATGAGATCATAGGAAGATTATTTTGTTGAAATTTCGGCTATAGTAGTCCAAATATTTGTTAATTGGATTTGTAGCAGCGTTTTTCCCTACTCTGTGCTAATTTGTTTATTTAATTAACAAAATCCCAAGTTTCTCATTCTCCTTCTCATTTGTTATAGTTTGCCACACTGTTTTCTGCATGTGCAACTGCTACAATCATTATCTTGAAGGATTGGTGAAATATCATCTAATCAATATGGCTTCTGATTGGTCCAAACAGCTGCGTGCTTTCACTTTTTGAATGTCCCAAAACATCAGCCCACCTCCATTTCTGTAGATTTATTTCTTACATTTGTTAAATTTTGATAATTTTCCATTTCCACCATTTGTGCTCCCTTTCATATTCAAGGATGTGAAAAATTTGTGATATCAACTTTGTTTGTAAGTTTACTGACGGAGCAATTATTGTGTTGTTAATGGTTCATGACTGTTATAATGTTGATCTGTTACATCTGCACTCTCTTTCATGTACAGGGACTCGAGAAGTATATAATGACAAAGTTATTTACCCGTGTATTTGCACTTCCAGATGATGTAAAAGTTGATGACCAACTATCTGAGAAGTTGTCTTTGATTCAACAGTTTATTCGGCCAGAAAATTTGGATATCAAGCCAGCCTTTCAGAACGAAATTTCGTGGCTTGTAAGCTGAGAAACTCCCTTTAAAAACATTCTTTATGTGGTGTATGGTATGGTTCTGCCCTGCATTGTGTAATGAATCCTCTGCCCAGTGGACCTCCTAAACATGTTCAACGAATCATTACATGAAAGGTGGTTATAAGTGGCTTGCCGCAGGACTTGTTAATAGTTTTATATGTACACGAAACTTCAAAATGTCTGAATTTCCCAGTGTAGTGTTGGATGATGCTTAAGTCAAATGACTTGCGTTTATCTTCATTCATGATCCAAATCAACATAGTTATCTAAATAGTTAATTTGCCCTCAATGTATAGATACGCATGTTTAGATGAGAACGGATCTGTCTGCCTTAATTTTGGCATTGTCATATTGTAGTGTATGGAGTGTACCCTTTTTCCCACGGTGCCAAAATCAGTTGACAAGGAGCACTACCTTATTTAGATGGGTTGAATATTTTGCAAGCTTTTTCATAAAACAGTAGCTTCGTTTAAATTTGCCGCGCTGACATGTTTGCTAGTGCCATGCTTATCTGTGCATCTGTTGGACTTATCGAGGCTCTTAACATGATCATCATTATTGAGGGATTACACTGTTAAATAATCAAAACAAGTTTCTGAAAGAACTTAACTTAGTATATAGTATATTCAGAATCAGAAGTTCTTTTGTCTCATTGTTCAAGTAGGTTTGTTTTTTCCAATTTATCCAATACTGGACAAAATGTTGCAAAAAAAATCAAGTAATAATTAATTTATAAGGGATCAAAAGAACAGTTGCTAGGACTGTCAGTGGCAGTTGAACTCACTAAGCTCTACAGAAAAAGAAGAATTTAGTTATGCTTTTGTTCATCTTATAGGAACTGGAACATAATGTAAAAGTTATCATTGTGTATAGAGTATCAACCTGAGATTGTCTATTTTCTAGAACTGAATGTTAGATGATGTTTGTGTTATAACAGCATTGGTTTATCTTGTATTATCTAGGAGCATAAATGTTCAACAGCCAGAAATGTTGTCTTGCATTATCTAGAAGTCAACCTACTCAACGAACAGAAATCCAACTTCTACTCTGTTTGGAGTATGCTTTTGACCTTCATATTCTTATTATGGTTGGCAAAGGGATTCCTAAACCACAGAGAAATAAAGAGAAAGTTTAACTTCCAATTTGCCTGTGGTGGCAACTATAAATGATAGCCTAAGACTGTAAACATTTATTGTCACGAGTTACGATACATCTTTATGTCTTTGTTGGTAGCTTGCCCAGAAAGAGCTGCAAAAAATCAATATGTACAAAGCACCGAGAGACAAGCTTGTTTGCATTCTCAACTGTTGCAAGGTTATAAACAATTTGCTGTTTAATGCTTCTCATGCTTCAAATGACAATCCTCCTGGAGCTGATGAGTTTCTGCCTGTTCTGATCTTTGTTACTATAAAGGTAAGACCAAAAGCTGTTTTTCTTTATTTACTTAATGCAGCAATATGTTTGTTGCTTTGCAATGTAAATGCTTCATTTTAAAATAGGTTGTTCAAGAAAAATCAACGCTGCTTTCCTTCTGTGGTGACGGTTTATTCTAAGGAGTTATTTGCGACTTTACAGGGAGTGTATGAGTTGAAGCGATTTATATGCAAAGCCAACCTAAAACATTGAAAAATTTATGGGCTATATAAATCACTTCTAATCTTTACATGGAGTAATCTCTAACACGTTATTGTTCAAGATGCTGATCGAGTTTAGTTATTCACCTTGCAAATTTGTGTACATCTAGAAGAGTCAATATCTTGCTAACACCGTCATGTAATATTAATGGGTTTTATAATACCATGTTGTAATATGCAATTGACTCCACCATAGTTTTCTATCATGTTACATAATGAATAGATGGAGTCCACAATTAATTTTACCCTGCTGATTATTTGCATATTTTGAATCATTCCTTACCTTAATTTGTTAGTTGTATCTACATCTCGAGTACATGGGAATTGTTCTGCAGACTATCAGCCTTTTGAAGGGTTTAAATAGTTCTCCTGGCATTTATTAATAGGTGGGAAGTTGTGCATTTTCTCACAAGTTCACGTTGGGTTGATCCAACCTATATTATGCAGGCAAACCCTCCTCAACTGCATTCAAATTTGTTGTACATACAACAGTACAGGTGCCAATCCCGATTAGTTGGTGAGCAAGCCTACTTTTTCACAAACATGCTCTCTGCAGAGTCTTTCATCTCCAATATTGACGCAAAACTGCTATCTATGGAGGAGAGTGAATATGAAAAGAACATGGAATTTGCTCGAGCTGTTCTTTCTGGCGTTTCAATTGATTCCAATTCTCAATCTGATCAAAATTCAGGAAACAATCCCAAAGCAGAATCGAAATCTAAGAAGCAAATGGGCACTCAAATTCAAACCAATATTTCTGAAACAAAATATAGAACCAATGATGCATTTGCAAAAGAGGAATCATCAATGGAAAAGATCCCGTCCCTGTCAGATATAGAGAATAGAGGAGCAGCTATGCTTTTGAAGGAAAATCCAGTTAGTAAAGTATTTCTAGAATATCCATACTTGTTTGCCCATGCTGGGGATCTAACTATCAATGATGTGGAAGACCTACTGAATAATTACAAACAACTGGTTTTCAAGTATATTTGTCTTTCCAAAGGGCTGGCTGGTGCTACTACATCTCGTCCTCCATCCAGTTCTCAAACTCATGTTGGCCATATTTCTGAACCGGTACTGGAACATACTGCAGACAAGTTAGAAAAACCAACAGGCATAATTGATAGTTCAGATACAGGCTCTCCTGTTTATGAAGATGATATTGGATCCAAGTCCCCAAAGGAGGAGGCAACAGTACCTCAAGAGGAGGGAAAACAAGACAATGCCAAATGAGTGCAAGGGAGCATGTTCTGCGGTTTAATATTATGTCATTCAAGTAGCTATCACTAGAGCCACTTGTTCCTTTATTCTTGTGACGAATGTGAAATCAAAATAGAGTTAAGGTCTCAAATGAGGATGTGCCTTTCTTCTACTTAGCATTACAGGGACATACTCTGAGGACAAAAGGAATTTAGCATTTCTATTACAGTGCACCTCATAGTATCTTCATGGCAGTTAAGTTTTTGAGCAGTTTGATGCAGCCAAGATAGATCCAAGATACTGCTACTTGTTGCCCGACTGGTTAAACTTTTCCGATATGAGAATCTATCTGAACAATTGATGAGAACATTGTTGACTGCTTCTTGTTCATTTGGTGCAAAATGACTTGTTTGCATTCTCTCTATCATTTCCATTCATTGTACAGTTAACTCTGTGATTGTATAAGAAATTATATTATAGAGCTAACGTACATTTTTTTCTTCTTTATATCTGCTGATGGCAGTTTATTGGAAGATCCTATGATGGTTATATATGCGTTGATCTGATGCTTCAATCCTTAATAGCAATCAACTTTTGCAGCAGTTTATTGCCAGGAAAATGGTGGCATATTAGCAATTAGTGGTTGATCTGTCAAAGTTTTGGCATTGGAACCTAACAATCTTCACCAAAATATGTTCCCACTCTTAACTTCTGGACCTGGAAAGTAGGACGTGCAATGGCACTGATATGCAGTCTCATTTCTAGCAAATCCCATCAATCGTGTGACATCTTGTTAACTGATATCATATACATGTACTAAACTGTTAAAGACAGGACATTCCCTTGTTTGTTTCTAGTTGAACTCTTCGATATTTCATATTCTAACTTGAATTCTGCCAGAGACGGGACACATTTGATCCATGGAAATGATAAACTAGAGGAACTAATGTGTACGTAGGACAAGCTGCAAGCACAACAAAACTGATACTATTTATGCAAATTAATCTGTTTGATGTGATACTCGGGATTTGTGTCGTGTTTGTTTTGGCCTCTTCATGGACATGAAAGATAATTGATCTATATTTTTTCTAATGCAAGTGATTGAGCAAGACTTTCTTCTTGTGCTTTACAACCATTTGCAAGTTACTCTATGCAACACCAGATGGGAGGGGACAATGGTGTCAATTATTTTTGTTTCTTTTTAATAATTTAAGGTTCATACCGTGCAGGACACATGGGGTCAGTAGCCATATATTTGCTGGCTCAGGGCACTGTCTGGTAGCCACAAGATCTGGGCTCCTCCTTTACCTCAATCCCCAATAAAAGCTCTTAGTTTTTCCTGCCATGTGAGTGAAAGAAAGACAAATCATGGAGCAAGTTTAATACCCTTTATGAAGCAGATTTAAGATTTTAGACCTGGATATTAAAATAAGATCTTCTATTCCGATTAATTCATTCTTATCTTATTTTATTATTATATATTTATGCAAAATTTATATAAATATGTAAATAAAATTAAATATCGATGCATTTTTTAATTTAATTTGTCATTTAAGAAACGATGGGACAGCTTCTCTTTTTCCTTACTTACACTAGAAAAGGGCGTCAAATCCTCTGTTTCACTTTTTGTGGACCAACTCTGTGCCACTATATCTGCAACTCTACCCATCCAGATGATGTGCCTTTATATAAAGTAGGACGACCTCAAAAACTGTTCTTTCCGTAGGCATTTAGGTGTTGATAAAGGAAGTGAAGGTGGTAGAAAATGGACTAAGGGGGCGCTTGGTTCACAGAAAGAAATGAGAATAAGAATAGGAATGAATATAGTAAGGAATAGGAATGGAGTATAGCCAACAATGAATCTCATTCCTCTAGTAATCCACAGGTATGGAGTATTGCTCAAAATAAGGGAATAAAAGTGTTACCCCTATTGATACTAAACAGGGGTTTTCATTCCATACCCATAGATTTTTCCCCATTACCCTCAAACAAACACCCTCTTAATCAATTTCGTGATGATATTTTCTAACCAAAGTCAATTCCCGCTTTTAATGAAAGTTTAACTTTAAGTGGAAACCTTGACTTTGCTTTTGTTTTTTCTTATCTTTGAATGGGGAAAATTAAATGTGATCTCTTGCTAGTAGTCGCCTTTAGTTGCTAACTAAATCATGATTGCAGCTAAGATTGCATGCATATATTTATGTTCGTGGAAGATAAGCTTAGCATGCTTTTACATGATGCTACTTTTCCACGTCGATAATTGGAATTCCGCAATTATTGTTCAAATCTTCGGCAGAAATGGAATCTTATTTGCTGAAAGTCTGCCAAGGCGTGTTGACTTGTCTTAATCATTAAGAGCTTAACAAATTACGTGAGAGCTCAAAGCTTGATTAATTAATCCGTTATCCTGTTTACGATAATATCAGAAGTCCAAGTCCTTATTGGCTCCATCATATGTGAAATTGACTTTCAAGGTTTTGTGTTCTTTCTCCGTGATATCAAATCAGAATTGAAGATATATTGCATTGGTTCCATCCCGAAATACTCGTCAAATTTAGAACAAGAGACCGTTGTACATGAATAAGTGGCATGAAATGTGCAGCTTAATTACAGAAGATTTTTAAGAATAACATTAAAATAGGATTGCGGTCATATTGCAAAAAGAAACCTTAACTACCAAAGGGTCAAAGTACCTTGAGCTCCTAATCAACAAATGATAATTAATTAGACCACATAGATATTAATTAATCGAAAGTTGGACTTCAATGGTGAAGAAAATAACAATATGAAACAGTAAAATTTGTCTGCATTTGACTGGAATGGCTCCCAATTTCTCTTTTACTCTCCCAACATTGTTCTATTTTACTCAGTTGAAACTTCAAACTCTCTTACAAGTCAAACCGAAAATCATAAGAGAAAGACATTCTAGAAAAGAGTCACGGTGATAGTTTTTTTTAATTTATTATTATAATAATTTTTTTTGAGGGAATTATAATAAATTACTAAATACATAATTTAATGAGGGTAAAATTTATCGATATTATTCAAATGAGGACAGTTGTCTACCGTATTATTACATAGAAATATATCTTTCTGCCCTTTCTTTAGCTGTTTATTGAAAAGGAATCAGGCAGTGATAGATTTTGTTTCTTTTATGAACTTTATGTGTATAAATCTTATTCTTTTTGAGTCATTTAAGTTATAACAGCTTGAATATTTGATCAACTTAACTGACAATAGCTTTCTTAGAATTTTTAATATAAGTAGAGTGTACAGGCAATTAACAAGAATTGAACTTGAGTCAACTATTGTCAAAATGATTAGAACTAATCATTTAGATCGTTGACCCTTATCACTTATAAATCTTTTAATATTTTCATGTTTAATCAATATGAGATACTCTGACATTCCTCCTCCAATGCAACTAGGACTAGACATCTAATTATCACTTAAAATAAACGCAGCGGTAACCAGACTAGGTCGCTAGAAATGGATATCTAGACAGGCAACCGAGAAATTAATAATCTAGACTAAACTTACTGTGATACCATATTAAAATTTTTAATATAAGTAGAATGTAGAGCCTATTAATAAGAATTGGACTTGGGTCAACTATTGCTAAAATGACTAGAACTAGCCATTTGGATAGTTGACCTTTATTACTTGTAAACTCTTTAATATTTTCATGTTTAATCAATATGAGATACTCTAACAAGCTTGTTGATAAACACAAAGAATAAAAAAATTTAATTAAGAGACATAATAATTTAAATTAAATATAAAGGCTCAATTCTTTTAATTATTCAAATGAAAAAAAGAAGAGTATATAGTATGTTAAGTCTCTTATCGGTTTTCTTGGTCTATTCAAGTAAAATGAAATACTTTGTACTTTTTTTTAGAAATTAAACAAAAATATTCTAAAAAAGTAATGGCCAGGCTATTATAGGATAGTTTGATACGTCAGTGATTGAAGCCAAACATTAGAAAGCCAAAATAACAGGGAAGATCCTATTACTAGAAGGAAACAAGTAATTAAAGATGAGTCCAAACAGCAAGAGCAGGTTTTGAGTTAATTAGTTATCCTTTCTCCTGAGGTTGTGCTAGCATTTCCATCAATTTCCATTTCTTTTACAAGTTAAGGACCCTTCAACAAATTGTTATAAAGTGAAGAGAGTAACAAAAAATTCATCTACATAAACTAAGACAAAAGGATGTGTGAGAGGAAGTGGGATTAGTATATAGGGAAGGACCAAATTTGGAGGAAGTAAAGGGTAGGTTAAGAAGTTTTTTACACAGACAGTTAAACCTAGTTTTAAGAGCTTATTTGAGACGATACAAGATTTCATGAAGATGACAGACATGATGAGAATAGTATGGATCTTAAAAACCTAGAGGTTGGGATATTAAGACTTATTCATGAAGATGACCATGAAGGAAGACGTTATTAACATCAAATTGGAAAATTGACTAATTTTTGCGAAAGCAAGGGTATGGATTAGATGAATTGTAGTGGGTTTTAACCCCAGGATTAAAAGTGTCAATGTAGACAATACCTAAAGCTTGGTGCAAATCTTTACCTACCAGACGAACTTTATAGCATTGAATAGTGCCATCAGGATTACGTTTGGTGCGAAACACCCATTTACAATCGACAATGACGACATTTGGTAAGGAGGAGCAAGAGTCTAATTATCATTGCGATGGAGAGAAATGAACTCATCAAGCATAGCTTGATGCTAGTGAGAAAATAGATTGGCTTGGGTAAAGGATGAAAGGTCAGGGAAAGATGTGGTAATCATAAAGTAGATAAAATAGTTAGAAAATGAGCGAGGAATATGGGTTTGATCACGGGTCCATGTGACCATATAATGGGAAGATAGGGATATATAAGGTGGGGATGGGGAAGGTACAGAGGAGAGTGGTAAAGGAGATTGAGGGAATGGGATGAAAGGTAAAGGAAGTGAGAGAAATGTGGAGTTGGAGGATTTAGACATTATTAGTGGAGATTGAGCATAAAGAAAATCATGTTGAAGAAAATGAACATGGCAAAAAATATAAAGTTTGGATGTTTAAGGATCAAAGCATCGATATCCTTTATATGGATAATAGTAGCTAAGGAAGAGACTGGATTTGACTGTTAGTTTATCAGGGCAAGTGGAACTAAGAAAAGAAAAGTAAGTACATCCAAAAACTCGTAAATTAGAGAGATCTGGTGGGTTGGTGAATAGAAATTAACGAGAGGATTTGTTATGAGAGTAGGAGTGGGTAAGAGGTTGATGAGATAGATAGTAGTGGAAAAGGTTTCAAACTAGAAGACTTTGGGAAGAGAGGCATGAAGAAAAAGGAGGGTGAAGCATGTTTCAGTGATATGACAAAGTTTTTGTTTAGCAAGACCATTTTATTGAGGAGTGTAGGTACAGGAAACGTACTAAGTGATACCATTGGTGGTAAGGTATTGGGCAAAGGTGACTTTGATGAGTTGATTGAAATAGAAGTTATCAACTAAAGTCTTCTAGCTTATGAAAGATTCCTACTATTGAAACATCTAATTCTTCTTTCAATAGCATCAAATAATGACTAAAAGTACCTTTTTTATGATTCTAGTTTGGTTATAATTGGAACCCTATGGTATTTAAAAGGGAGTTTCTTAAGTTTCAAACTTATAATAGTTGTCAATTTAGGTTGTTGAGCCTATTACTTAAGATAAAGATACAACTCTTCTCCATGTTGATTTTGAGGCTAGACATGTTACTGATTTGCTGCACATATTGTTATATAACGTTCATTAACTATAGATAATAAGATAAGATCATCAGCAAAAGAAAGATGATTTATCCTTTTTTTTTTGCACTTATAGTGGTAGCTAAAGTTGCTCCTTTATTTGATGTTCATGTCAATTATCCTTGAGAGTTCCTCAACCAGATTGTGAGTAGGTAAAGGGATAAAGGCTCCCCTACCTTAGTCCTTTCCCTGCCTTGAATGATTGAGTGATTTCTCCAATAAAAATTCTAAAAAGAGTTGTTGACGAAGAGAGGAGGAAACCCCATTACTTTTAATGCCTATAATATAAAAGTCTAATCATTGAGTCAAAAGCCTTACGGATGTTAATCTTTGTAAAGCAATTACTGATAACTACTGTTATGGTGGTCCTTAATCAGTTCCCTAAGTATGACTATATTGTCCCTTATGCTTTTGTCTCAAGTAAAGGCACTCTGACTTGCATTAATTATATCTTTGAGGGAACTTTATAGTCTACTTCTAACATCTTGACAACTAACTTGTAAATCATTGTAATGAGATATATCTAAAATCCTACAAGTTGATAAGGTTATTTTTCTTTGGGATTAAGCATAATTAATGCTATTAATTTCCTTTGAGCATTTTGCAATTAAAAAAATTAAGATAGCTTTTGAAACCTATTTCTTTACCAAATTCCAATATTTATGGAAAAATTAAGCATTTAAGGCATCAAGCTCTGGTGTTTTTTTTATGATTCAACCTAAATAGAGTTGCCCGTATATATTCCTTATTGAATTGAGTAGTTAAGCTTCTAACTTGCTCCTTATTAATCAAATTTTTGATAAAAATTACTTAGCTCTTACATAGAAGACCCTATTTATCTTATTGCTCTAATTGTATCTTTGAAATGATTTAAATACAACTTCCTTCAGATCATTTCATGAAGTGAATATTGGTCCACTGGGTCCAAGTAAGGTAGTAATTCTAGTCATATTATTCCTAATGAGTATGGAATTATGGAAGTAATTACAATTTTTATCTTCTTTCTTTAATCGAAGTAATCTTGTTCTCTATTTTAAAAGGAAGGAGTGAAACTCTAGAGCCTGAGTGTAACTAAAGTACTCTTATTCTCTGTTTTAGAAGGAAGGAGTGGAACTCTAGAGCTTAATAAGTGTAACTAAGTAAAGCTTCCTTCTTGTGTTTACATTTTTAGAATCTGCATATGTTTTTTTTAGCTTGGTTTAGAGCTTGACTCTTATTCATTATAATTTCTATAGTGCCACTTACTCTCCTTTTGTTCAAAAATTTTAAGCTCCTCTTTAAAAGGGTACTTAAGCTAGAGGATTACGTAATCTACACCTCTATTAGAGACTGGTATAAAGATATAGGATTATTAAAATGAGCTTTCCTAGTTGAGATTTGACTATTCACCTTAAATTTTCCTGATTAGCCATTTTTCTTACTAATTTTGGTTCTAAGTTAAGAGGTTTCTATCAAATTTTAGGTTTGTTGTACTAATTTTGTAAATACATTTAATAAATCCATCATTTAGTAGGCTTATGCCTATGTTTTCTCCTTCTGCTTCATATGAATAAAGACAAATGTTAAAAACTCCTAAGATTATCCAAGGATTGTTCATTCTATATTCAATATTAACTAAATGCCTCCAAAGTCTAGGTTTTAAAAATAGAAATTTTGTAGCATATTTATATGCAAAGAATCTTGAACTGTTTAAAACCTCAATTTCTAAGTTAATAAGTTAAGGCTCTGTTTGTTTTCACTTTTTTTTTTGCCGTTTTCGGTTGTGGTTTTTATTAAAAACAAAACCTGCTATTAAAACATTTTGTTAGATATTGTTGTGTTGCGCTGTTTTAAAAAATTAAAAAACCACAACCAATTTACGAAAACAAGAAAAATATGTTTCTGTGATATTCCGCAACAGGTTTTCTTCTCCTCCAAATCAGTTTTTTCTATTTACTGCGCCGCATCTTCATCTTCCCGCATCTTCATCTTCAGGGCTTGCCGTGATTTTTTTGGTTGGCTCCAGGTTTGCCCATCTGCTTGTATGTGTGCTTTTCCTTTTCTCACTCAAATCGTCAGCTGCATATTTTTTTCTTACCCTTCATGGCCCATGGCCACATGATACCAACTATGGATATGGCCAAGCTGTTTGTTTCTAGAGGAATCAAAGCCACCATAGTCACAAC
>JANZLH020100950.1:0-18117 GCA_026770325.2 Erythroxylum fimbriatum
GGGTTCGACTCCCACAAATCACCCTGGCAGACCAAAGGGACAATTCCTTAGATTTGGGTCAGGCTCTGAACCGCAGCTACGTAAGCCGGTTAACCTACCCAAACCAGAAAGAAAAAAGATGAACTCGCTTTTGCTGTTTCTTATGAATCCCAAGTCACTAAGTCAAAAAGATTTCATTATGTTTATGGTAATAAAAAGCAGAAAGCATTCATGACACAGTTAGGTTCAATCATAGATATGTCCAAATAAATAGTTTCATTGCTTAAATTAAGACCTAGAAACCCAACAATCACACACACATGCAAACGTACGGAGAAGATTTTGGCCGCTTAGCGTAACTTATGATAAAGGTAATGAGCTCGGCACCTCATCCTTACACGTTAAGGGTAGACTTCATCTCTTCGATACATTAAAGTTGAATATCGTTTTCTCTCTCTTAGGTTTCTATTACGATAGTCTCTCGTCTTTCATGATAGTCTCCTAAATTTTGATCATAAAGATGTTATGGATTCTAGTTTCCTATGTATAAGGAAGAGATCTATCATTGTCACGTAAAGGATAGCACCGGACTTGTAGACCCTAATAAATTAAATACTATGATGAGCAAACTTAGGTGCGAAGAATTGTGTCAACACCGCGTCCGCGTGGCCAAAATTTTGGGGGAAAGGGCTACATAACAATGGGTCCATAATGCTTTCTCTTTGTCAAGCACAATATTTCTTTTTTATTATTATTATTATTATTATTACAAGGGAACACAAAACCAAAGGAAGCTAACTAATGCAGTGCTCTACAGGACACTGCTCCGTGCGAGTCACGGTGGATGAGCTCTTTGACTGCCAAGGCAGGTGCTTGGAAAATATGAAGGCCTGGGCGGTCCATAGCTGCTAGGGCTGCCAGAAGATCCGCACATTGGTTCCCCTCCCGGAGTACATGTTGGATCTGCACGTTCCAATCTCGTAGGAGTAGGCCACGGGTACCTGCCAACAAAAAATTGTCCACATCAATCAAAGTATTGGAAGAGGTAAGTATGTTAAGGACTTCCTGGGAGTCCACTTCTAAGATGACTCAGCGGTACCCAAGGGACCAAGTCAGATTAAGTCCTGAGTGGACTCTCCAGAGTTCAACCATAAGAGCTTAGCTTCTGCCAATGTGGTGGGTAAACCCTCCACAACATTGCCCTTTCCAATCTCGGATGACTCTGCCCGCCGAAGCGAGATTCGACCGAGTTTTAACCGCTCCGTCCGTGTTGAGTTTAACCCAGCCCTTAAGCCGTTTAGTCCACCCTACTAGGCTGCCCAGCGGAAGTACACAATTTTCGATGGACTGAGCGCAGACTAGCCACTCAACGAACTCCAAAGCGGGTCGTGTACCATCTTCTGGCCAGTGAAAATCCTCTTCAAACAAGCTCTTGTTGTGCCAGCTCCAAAACAACCAGCAAGCTACTCCAAAGATCATACTCCAATCTTGGTGCATCACCTGGGAATGCTTCGTGAGGTTGGATTGGACCCATAACTTGTCATCTTTGAGGAAAGAAGCTTGTAGTCACAACGCACGAGGGAAATTGTTGCTAGAATCTCGGATAGCATGTAGAGTGGTTTCTTTATGGCCACATATGTGACAATTGCTGTCCGAAGCCATGTTTCTTGCCACTCATTGTTGGTTTGTCAGCAGTTTGTTCTTAGTCATGAGCCAGAGAAAAGCTCTGATACGCTAGGGCCCCACCCATTTCCAAATTAAAGTCCATAGACTGGCCTGGTGAGCTGTGGGGCGGCCTTTGATTAATTTGTAGGCCGATGCTACAGTAAATCTCCCATGGGCCGTAGGTCCCCTGTTCATGGTATCCTCCCTTGTATTGACTACATAAGGGGCTAAATCTGCTAAAGCCTGACAAACTGTGGAAGGAAGGTACGGTTAAAGCAAATCCCACCTCCAGCTGCCATTCGCGTATCTCAGATCGACTATTTTAGCGTTCAGAATACGGAGAGGATGTGTCACCTGAGTAACTAGGGGGACCCAGTCCTCCATCCAGGTGTCTAGCCAAAAGGATATGTGTCTACCATTGCTCAGCTACCACTGTAATCCTTGGATGACATACTGCCAGGTGGCAGAAAAACCTCGCCAGAAACTCGAAGCCCCTGCCTTTCCAAAGATGAGGGGATATGGTGCGGATAGAAACGATATTTAGCCCGTAATAACGTAACCCATAATGCCATCGACTGGGTTAACAGGGCCCAGCCCATTTTTGTAAGCATCGCATCGTTAGAGGACCTAATGCGCTTAATGCCTAGTCCTCCGGCGGTTTTGGGCTGACACACAGTATCCCACTTAACAAGGGACATTTTTCTCTGGTCAGTCGTGGATCCCTAAATAAAATTGCGCATGAGTTGTTCTAACTCATTACATAATTGTCTCGGGAGCCGAACTGTTTGCATCGTGTAGGTAGGGAGAGCCGAGATCACAGACTGAGTTAAGGTGATGCGCCTGGCGAGAGACAACTATTGTGCCTGCCACCCGGACAACTTGTTACGAACATTCTCGAGGATATGATGGTATGTGTGTCGCAAGGTACACTCATGAAGCAGAGGAACACCTAGGTATCTGCCTAGGTTGTTCGTGCGAGTAAGGTGGA
Source organism: Erythroxylum fimbriatum (assembly GCA_026770325.2). NCBI lineage: Eukaryota > Viridiplantae > Streptophyta > Magnoliopsida > Malpighiales > Erythroxylaceae > Erythroxylum > Erythroxylum fimbriatum. The sequence goes on from JANZLH020100950.1 coordinate 2,633, forward strand.
GGGCTTGACTGAGGCGATCAGCATTTGCCTGCGAAACATTCTTAGAAAAGAAAATTTTTGACTTGTCTGTGTTAACACGTTGACCAGACGCCATGCAGAACGCATCCAACGTCTTGGCAATGACTTGTGTCTGGGCCTCCGTAGCTTCAGCAAAGAGTATCAGATCATTAGCAAAGAAGAGGTGGGATAAAGGGAGTCCAGTAGGGCTCAGTTTAATTGGTCTCCAGCGACCTTGTCCCACTTCCTTTGCAATGAGATGCCCCAAATGCTCCATGCTAGGGATAATAATGAGTAGGCTTCGGTTTGGGTATTACTCCACTCATATTTATATCTATTTTTTATGACTCAACTCATATCCATATCCATATCCATTGGTTTTTACGATTTACTACCCATATCTAAATCCATTGGATTGTTCGAGTTTTTGGATGTCTATCGGGTTGTATAGCATATAAAAATATAACTTCTAAATAGAAAGTATAAAGAGCATATTTTTGCGAACGCTCCAAATCAAAATTACTTTAATAATAGTAAGTCAAGATTTTAATTTGTATGTCTTAAAAATCATAAAATTGGAATAATAAAAATCATAATGTCTAGTGTAAAAACAACATATATTTTTTACAATTAAGAACTAGAACAAAAGCTAAAGCTAAAGCTTCAAATTATTTTACGTGAACTTCACAACATTCAAAACTTCATCTTCATATCATTTGCATTATTATCATCTTATAAGAAAATAAAATATGATGAAAAAGGTGAGGACTGAGGAGTGAAATGGGAATTAAAAGTTGTTTCTTCTCAGAAAATATTAATATTTTATTATATTTAACCATAAATATTAAAAAACAGAAAAAATAGAGTTAATAAAAAAAGGGTAGAATGTGAGTATCCATCGGTTCGGGTTATCACTAGACCCATATCTAAATCCATCTCTACATCTATTTTTCAGCATCATTTTAAAATCTATTTTTTAGCCTCCATGCCTATTTTTTCGGGTCGGATAGTGTAGATATTAATCGGGTTGAAAACTTACTGTCATCCCTATCTCTTGTGGAGCGTACGGAGTTTTGATGAAGCAACAGAGACTCAAAGAGAGTAGATAGATGCTCAATAAGTTAGAGTGAGACAAGGTGGCGGCGACGTTTTTGTTTTCACTGTAGACCTTCTTCTACGTTCGTTTTCACGCCCAGCTAGTCTTTTAACGTGTTACTAGTTTTCCTCCCCCATCTCGATCTCTGGACTTTCCATGGAGTCCCTCGACCCTGAGGGACACCATACCAAAAGAGGGCGGACGAGGAAGCGAGAGGAGGAAGCTCCGCCCAAGCTGTCGATCTCCTATAGCGCTGTCGTTAAACAGATGGAAGCTGCCCCAGGGGAAGCACATGCCTAGTCAAATGAGGAAGCCGTCGAACTGAAAGAAGGAGATATCCTGCCAATATCCAGTGGACTAGGGAGAGGGATTAAGCTCTCTAAAACCTTCTAGGAGAAACTCGACCAACGGTGGACCACAGTCGCAGTCGTTAAACTGTTGGGTCGTCGGATAGGATACCAAACACTCTGCTTCCGACTGTAACAACTGTGGAAACCTCAAGGTCCAATGAAAGTGGTAGACCTCGAGCATGATTACTTCCTGGTGCACTTTTTGGCCGAAGAAGACTACCTTTTGGGTCGTCGGATAGGATACCAAACACTCTGCTTCCGACTGTAACAACTGTGGAAACCTCGAGGTCCAATGAAAATGGTAGACCTCGAGCATGATTACTTCCTGGTACACTTTTTGGCCGAAGAAGACTACCTCCATGCTTTAACCGCCAGACCTTGGACTATTTATGGGGTTACGTTGTCGGTCCAACGGTGGACTCCACCTTCCTACCTACACATGTGCCGATTCACAGCGCGGTCACATGAGATCGATTCCCGGACCTACCAATCGCTCGGTTTCACCCTAGCATCATCGCAGTGCTGGGCAACACCATAGGACGAACAGTGAAGATCGATGAACCTACTATTCAGGCATAAAGGGGCGTTATGCACGGCTTGCGGTCGAATTAGACTTAAGCAGCCCGTTAAAAACGTAGGTGGAGCTTGATGGGGAAATTATCCAAGTGATGTATGAAGGTTTATCGAAAATATGCTTCTGCTGTGGTAGGGTGGGTCATGAAGACCCAGCATGTCCCCACCGTTCCCAAGCTTCCAGTCTGCACCTAGTCACAAGAGTAAGTCTGAGCCAGCGTCTGTGGGGGGAATAACAGTCGGAGATGCGATGGGGCGTCCAGCAACTACGGCGGCTCCACCGACTTCGTCATCTAACGGGTACGGGCCATGGGTCCATGTCTAGTGAAAGAACTGCCCCCTACCCATCGTCTTCAGCAAAAGCACACATCAACCTCAACCCAACGTCCCACCATAGTGACAGCTCATAAGAAGTCATCTTAAGGGATAGGCTCAAGGTTCTCTGTTCTGTCAAGCACAGAGACGTTGGAGCAGGTGGATGGGACTTCCTCTGAAATACCCCAAGTAAATACCTGAACAGGAATGGGCCAGAAGGTTACATTCGGTGGCCTCGCAAAAAATTCCTCCTAGGCTTCTACTGCTCCTGGGCCCATGTCCAACAAGGGACCCAGAAGTAAAAAGGCAGTCACTCCTATCCTAACCAAGGGGGAAAGATCTCGGGCCAAAAATTTCCAACCTAATGGCCCGAAAAAAATACAATTACAACTCACCCAACTGGATACTAACATAGTGATTTCCATACCGTCACACACAGATATGGTATGCGAGAGCCAAATCTTGGAAGATGCTATGGTAGACGCAGGGGTGAGACCCCATCAGATGGAAGGCATCCAAGCACAAGAGGGGTCCACACTTAATCGGGCAGTTTTTACCACCTAGCAACCTGTCTCTCCAGATATCGAGGATCACCCCGAAAATCTAGATTTCGAGCCTATGTCTGAAATGCAGGACAAGCCAACATTGCAGGCCCTGGGCAAAGAGATCCCTAACGCTCCCACAGGAGGTGCAATTCTTACTTAATTTACTCTGTTATGTCTATTCTAATATGGAATTGTCAAGGGGCAGGGGGTCTAGTTTTCACACTGTCCTTCGTAATTATATTAGGATGTATGCTCCGGGTATCCTAGTTTTGATGGAAACCTGTATTAGTGGCAATAGGGCCCAGAAAGTTATTCGATCTTTGGGGTTCGATTTTGAGTTCCGAGTTGAAGCTGAAGGTTTCTCGGGTGAGATATGGATTTTATGGAAAGAAGTTTTTCGAATGTTGGGACCCGATCTCGAAACCGGAGCTCAATCGAAAAACTAATGGAAACGAAGAGCGGAACAAAAACAAAAACGTAAACGAATGGCCAAAACGAAAAGCGGAACAAAGAGAAGATATCGAATCAAACCGAAACGGAACACAGAGGCGAAAGCAAACACATACGCGAAATCGAAGAATCAGAATTTTGAAACGAAACCAATCGGAGCAAATCAAAAACAAAGCAAACAGATGGTTCTATCGAACCGAACGAATATCCGACATCCGAGAACAAATAACTTATAAAAAGTTCGGGGTCCAACATCGGATATGCATCTTTGTCACGCACCGGCAATTTATCCATACCTCCATCCAGTATGAGTCACACTTATTTGACTTTACTGTAATCTATGTGAGCCCTCGGGTTCCATCCCAACAGTACCTCTGGTCGGCGTTAGAATGGATAGGAAATTCCCAACATAGGCCCTGGGTCATAGGAGGCGATTTCAAAACCAAACTCGAGGCAACGGATAAAAGAGGAGGGGCCAGGGCAACAAGAGTAGTGAACAATCATTTTCAAGACTGAGTGAGAGGGTGCAGCCTCCATGATCTAGGTTACATGAGCTCCAAGTTTACTTGGCATAGAGGAGGGGTTCAAGCTAGATTGGATCGTGTCCTTGGATCCACGAATTGGATCCAAAATTTCCCTCAAGCGGTCAATTATCACCTCCCTTTTCTAGGTTCTGATCATCGCCCTATGTTGGTTCATTTTCATCATCCGATCCCCCGTCACACCGGCCCCCAGCCTTTCCGTTTCCTCAATGCTTGGTTAACTCTCCCAGGTTTTAATGCGGTCATACACAAGCACTGGGCCCCTGTCGCAGCTTCTGTTAGTCAGTCACTAGCTCACTTATCCCATCACCTCACGACCTAGAATCGCATTGACTTTGGTAATATCTTCCAACAGAAAAAACGATTGTTAGTTCGTTTGCAAGGAATCCAGAAAGCTATGACTGAGGATAATTTGGATTATCTTTTAGACCTAGAACACAAGTTAAGCGGGGAGTTGATGTAGGTTCTGAGTGTAGAAGAACTTTTTTGGCATCAGAAAGCTAAATGCTAGTCGATATCTAAGGGTGACCGTAACCCGAAATACTATCATACCCTCACCCTAACCAAAAGAAAGAAGTTGACGATAGGAGCCTCACAGATTCCCGTGGGGTTGTAGTCTTCGATCCTATGCAACTTTGGGAGCTAGCTAGGGATTTCATTGTCCAGCTGTATTCTCAAGAGGAAGTCACTCCCCACCGGTGCCCTCTTCCTGAAGCATTTCCTCCAATCTCCGAGGACGACCTACGCCACTTGGCCCAGCCTATCCATCAAGCCGAAATCCAGAGGCGGTCTTTGGAATGAACCCAAATAAAGCCTCGGGAGTAGATGGGTTTAACGCTCTTTTTTTTCAAAAGAAATGGGAGAGAGTTGACCCCAGAGTATCCGAGTACATTCAGGCCTTGTTCCGGAAGGAACGTTAGGAGAACTAGTTAAATAAAACCATCCTCGTCTTATTCCCCAAAATTTCCTCCCCGTCTAGTATAAACCAGTTTCGTCCGATTAGTCTCTGCAACGTGCTTTACAAGATCATCTCCACAGTCATTGTTAATAGGTTGAAACCGCACCTGGACCTTTTAGTGCAGGAAAACCAATGCAATTTCATCTCGAGCCGGCATATTACAGACAATATCATCATTGCATAAGAAGTGATCCATTCCATGAGAAAGAAAACAGGGAGGAAGGGTTTCTTTACGATCAAAGTAGATCTGGAAAAAGCTTATGACAGACTTCGATGGGACTTCATCCACGACACGTTGAAGGAAATAGGGCTTTCGGGCAACCTTACTTGGGTCATCATGTAGTCAGTGACGACAGTGACCATACAAGTAGCTTGGCAAGACTCCCGTACGAAGCCCTTTAGGCCTTCACGTGGTATTCGCCAGGGCGACCCGATATCCCCCTACCTTTTTGTCCTTTGCATGGAACGGTTAGGTCATCTTATCTCGGAAAAAGTGAGACAGGGCCAATGGCGCCCTCTTAAGCTTAGCCCCTTTGGTCCCCCCTATCTCCCACATTTTCTTTACAAATGACCTGATCCTCTTTGCCAAGGCTACGGATTCCTAGGCACATATGGTTGCCAGTACCCTCGGGACTTTCTGCCAAGCTTCGGGGCAAAAAGTTAATATACAGAAAACTCGAATCTTCATCTCCAAGAACATCCCTAAGGACACTATCCTCCGGATCAGTGGCACCCTAGGTTTTCAGAGTACGAATAGTCTAGGTAGATATCTTGGAGTTCTGTTGCTTCACGAGCGTGCCACGAGACATACTTATCAACCAATTCTAGCCAACGTTCAGGTGTCTAGCGAGGTGGCATGCACGGCAGCTATCTTTAGCGGGCCAAGTCACCTTAATGCAATCAGTGATTTCGGTATTACCAATATTCACGATGCAAGTTGTGCGTCTGCCTAGACGACTCTGTGATAAATTGGAGAAAATTATGCGATCGTTTATCTGGGGTTCCTCGGGAGACAAGCAGAAAACTTATCTCGTTAAGTGGGATATTCTCTGTCAGTCTAAAAGGAGGGAGGTCTGGACCTAAGACGGATTCGTTCTTCGAACGACGCTCTTTTAACTAAGTTGGGCTGGGCTCTGCTCACCCAACCTTCTACCTTCTGGGTCAGGATCATTCGAGCTAAATATCGTATAGCCCCGCACTATATCCCTCCCAGCATTGATAGGAGCAAAGCGTCGAGCACCTGGAAAGGTATCTTAACTGTTTGACAATATGTTCGTCAGGGCGTTAAATGGCGAATGGGCAATGGTCGACATATATCCTTTTGGTTGGACAGCTGGGTGAAGGAGCGGGGGGCCCTATTAGGAGTGGTCACGTCGCCAATTCCGGAATCATATCTGAACTTGACTATAGCAGACATGATTATGGCATATGGATACTGGCAGTGGAACTTAATCCAACCTTTTCTCCCTTCCCCAGTTTGCTTGGACATCGCTGGTATCACGATTCCTGTTGAAGGCACTGTTGAAGATAAAATTCAGTGGGGTCCATCGACAAATGGTAGTTTTACAGTGGCGTCCGCTTACGACCTGATCGAAGGGAATTCCCAGGCGAATATCGCTAGCCTTTAGACCCTAATTTGAAAATGGGCGGGGCCTCAGCGGATCCAGGTGTTTCTTTGGTTACTGAGCAAGGAGAAGCTCCTGATTAACAACCAGAGAGTCATTCGCCATATCGCTACGGACAGTTCTTGCCATGCTTGCGGACAGGAAGAGAACATTCTCCATGCCCTTTGGGATTGCCTGCGAGTTCAGGCTATTTGGCAAAATTTCCCCTGAGGATCGTGAATCCAGCCTTCTATCAGCAGGATCCGGCGGAGTGGGTGCAATCCAACCTTCGGACTCCACAACAGGTACCACACCAGCATTGGACTACCATCTTTGGAGTTGCATGCTGGCCGTTTTGGACTTGGCGCAACAAAAATTTGTTTGACGCGCGACTTCGATTGGCCAGAAGACGGTACGCGTGTAGTGCTGGAGTATGTGGATTGGATAATCCGAGCAAGAATGGTCGAGAGCTATGTGTTCCCGACACAAGGCCTCCCAGTGGGGAGCCTAGTGGAGTGGTCCAAATCGCCGTCAGACTGGGTCAAACTCAACACTAATGGATCGGTTCCATAAGGCTCCTCCTCTGCTTCAGCTGGGGTTTTACTTCGAGACTAGAGTGGCCAGTGGTGTTGGGGGGTTTCTACAGCACATCGATAGGGTATCTCTGCTTGAGGCAGAGCTCTAGGGTATCCATTCAGGGCTCCAATTGGTTTGATCACTAGGGTACCACCGTGTCATTCTCGAAATGGACTTCTTAGAGGTAATTAATCTTCTCTCCACTTCTAGTACTGTGAATTCTGTAAATTTTGTTTTGTTGACAGGTACCCGGACGCTACTCCAACAAGATTGGGAGATCATAATTCAGAACGTGCTTCAAGAAAGAAACCATTGTGTAGACTTTCTAGCGGCTCTTGTTGTCCTTGCAGACCCAGAGTTGCACTACCTCCAGGAGCCACCGTTGTCGATCATGGAGCTCATCCATCGAGATCAACACAGAGCCCTGTACAACAGATCGTTGCATTAGCTTCCTTTTTGTGTTTTTAGTTTTGCTACTTGGTAATCAAAAAAAAAAAAAAAGAGAGAGAGGAGAGAGAGAGAGAGTAGACAACCCAAAACCAGATTGGTAATCTAAAGTGATGATATGGGACACAACTCAAATTATGTAGCTACGCATTAATTAGACGGCTCCTTTCTACTTCTAGGTTGCGTGTCCTTTTTGTTGACTTCACTTGCAAACCCATCATCGTGACATCCCACAACTTGAACAGACCGATTTGTTGTGATCCGATAAATGAGACTGACCGACTTTGAAAATATTACTAAATCAGAATACGAAGCGAAATCTTATAGAATCCATTGATTTCAGAAAGTTTAAGAAGAATTTAATGTCTACTCTCTTTGCCGACAAGAGTGCTTATATGAGTTATATTATACAGACGGCTACGACCTCCGTCGGCAGAGGCGGTATGAATATGATTCAATTCCATATGTTTAAATAATTTGATAAAGCAACGAAATCAAGTAGCTTCGCCTTTGAACAGGTCCCCGCCAGGCGGTGGCGGTGGCTGGCTGTGACACCAGTCAATGAACCACATGATGATGCTACGGCGCACCTAACCTCACCGATAGGCAGGCAGGCGCTTGTTATTGTCAATATATTGTTACTGGGTAACAACGACAACAAGATCTCTTATCTCTCTCTCTCATTCCAATCTGATTGGAACATAAACCTGAAAATTATTCATTTTCCCGTCAAGGGGCATGAAGGACATTGGCCGACATTCAGAGGATATATGGGGTGTCATGCAGTGAAGGAAAAGCTAAGAAAAGAAAAAGAAAGAACGGAAAGGACAAAATTAAAGCACCTGACCTGCCTACTCCACTGTAGTGTATATGTATTTAGTCCAAAAAGGTCATCAGAAAACTGCAAACGAGTGATGTGACTTACTTAACTACTACGAAATGACAAATGGGTGAGTCTAAGAAAGTGGAAAGTTTGCATAACGCAGGAATAATATATGGTTTATTTAATAGTAGCTTTCCACACTTCAGTTAGATATTACTAACTTTCCCACTATATCAATCAACCACACCCGCCCTTTCACTTCCTCCTCAGTCCTCCCCATGTGAGACTGAACCAACTTTTCTTACACGCCAAATCCGGACACCCTCCACCCTCTCTCCCTCTCCGTTTCTGTTACTCAATGATCTTCGTTGCCGATACTTCTTAGTTCTTGTTATTTATAAGGGCAAAGAGGAATGATGCCCTTTGTCTTGGAGGAGGATTTGGTTGATTTGTGGTGTTGAAAGTGGAAACATTGTTCCTTTACTTTTCCAGAGAAACTGCAAGGAGTAAAGATGATATTTTTGGTTCCAAGATGGGGTTTTGTACTTCTTGTTTGCATTTTTTTTTCTTTGAGCGGCTTCGTTTCTGCTCTGTCTTCAAATGAGTCGCCAAGAGATCCTCTCAAGCTTATCTTAGGTTCGTTACTGTGACGGATGCAATTTGCTTCCTTGATTCCATCTTTTACGTGTTTTTCTACATCTGGCATGGAGGATTTTCTTCCCTTACACGGGAGTCTCCTTTCTGTTGGTTGCTACGTGGGTTTTGTTGATCTTACCAATAAAGAATTGGACTTTATACAAAAATGAAAGATGTCAATTTTGCATTTCAGCCAATTATAATTTGGCTGAGCAGAGCTACATATTAGGACTGAGCTTTTAGTGGTTTCTATACTCTGTAAATGGATTAAACCTCGGGCAGTGGCTTCATGTGTTAACTGGCTAGGAAAAACTTTGTAAGAGTTGGCAATCCGGACATAAACTTATCTCTCTTTGTATTTGCAGGGGAGGGTGATTTGGGGCCATTGAGAGATGGTATATCTAATGATGGGACAGATACTACACTTGTATTGGCCAAAACGAGGACAAATCGGCCAGACGTTCTTGATGGGTTCAAGCTTTATCGAGGTGGCTGGAATATAACCAATCCCCATTACTGGGCTGTAAGTATCGCCTTTTCTTTATTTTATTTATCTTCTGGTTCTAGCGGTGCTGAAATCTTAGCCTATCTTATATTGGGAGAGAGGAATCATACCGATTAAGCTAAAGTTTCATGATTATTTCTTTTTTATGTTCAACAAAAAGCAAATTTGATATTTGGTATTTAGTCCTTTTTTACAATGAGTCCAAGTAATCACTTCACTTGCCGGGATTTGTGGTCAAAACAATAAAAGTCCAAAGAAACTTGACGAATGAGGTTACCTGGATCTGCTGGTTGGCATATCAAAATAGTGTCAAGCACAAGTTTTTCATATTCCAATTGGGATATTTATTTAAACCACAGGAGATGCTGTTGAGTTGTTTCATATGCTGACTCGTAAATGATTGCAGTCAATATTGAAGAACACTACTTAAACATTGTTGACAAATCTTGTAAAGTTTGTAGGGAATCTTGGTGGGAGAGAATAGGGAAGATCTTAGGAAGAAAAAATTAGTCTGCTGGAAAGTCAGTCTGTTGAAACCATCTAAAATTAAACACGCAAAATTAGCTGCTGGAAAAAGTAATGGTCTTTATATTATGAACTCCTTGTCTGGTCAGATTTTGCATTGGTACTTGTTATTTGCTTGTCCTCTGCATCTCAAGTGGCTGATACCCGGTGATACTCCTTAATAAGAAATGAATAGTCTTATGGTTCAGTGTTCTGATTCTTGTGTCTTTAGTCTGTTGGTTTCACAGGTGCTGCTGGTTTCGTTCTGGCTGTTGTTTGGTTTTTCTCATTTGGCTTGGCCCTTGTAGTTCATTACTGCTGCAGATGCAGAATAAACATTAATGGCAAAGGATCAAACGGTTGCCAAAGGATTTGTCTTATAATGCTCATGGTGTTCACATGTTCTGCAGCGTAATGATCTTTTCTATTAGTCTCTTTCTTTTTTCTTACTAGTGTTGTAGTTTCTGAGATTAGGTTTCAACTCTTTAATATTCTTCCATATTGTTTATTTTCCTTGCAAACAGAAAGTTACAGAGAGCTATTGAATGTTGTTTTCCGTTTGATTGTATACTTTATTTTAAACTCAACTGATGCTGTATTGACCTTGAAGTGCTTTTCATCTCTATTTTCTTGTCCAGTTGCTTTAACGATGAATGTTGATGTTAATAGTTGGTCATTTCTTGGCATTGTTTCTTCTTATTTCCTGGCTTATTCAGATATTTATTTATTATTTTCGTTCTTTATTGGTTGAAACTTGAAAAAGAGTTGAAAGGGAAATCATCTTTCCTTGCTGGTGAAATGCGTGTGATGTTTTGTGAAAACTTGATTGATATGAAGATTCTAATAAAATGTTCCCAAATTATTGCAGCTGTGGACATATCTAGAGATGTTTAGGTTCTGATGACTTATGAAGTTTTTATTATATTCTAGTGGAGAGATATAAGTCACATTTTCTAATTACAAAGTGATTTCATCCTTGTGACCCATTTAGTGAACTTATTTGGGATGATTTAAGTATGTTGTATAACTTTGATCTTGAGTTGAATTGTGGTTTATTCTAATGTGTCACTCTTTTCCTTACAGGACTGGCTGTATTCTTCTTTCTGTTGGTCAAGATGAATTTCGTCATGAATCTTTGCATACTCTAGAGTATGTTGTACATCAATCGGATTACACTGTGCATACACTTAAAAATGTTACACAGTATCTAGCCCTTGCAAAGACAATCAATGTAGCCCAGGTATTCCTTCCCTCTGATGTCATGGATCATATTGATAAATTGAACGGGGACCTCAATGATGCAGCTGATGTGTTGATGGAGAAAACAAATGAAAATGCTGGGAAGATTGTAAAAGTTTTCAATGCTGTGTATGTATATAACACTGTCTTAACATTGGTGTTGCAAGAATTATAATATGATCTTCACCATCTAAATTAAAATGGATTGTTGCAGGCGATCAGCACTGATCACTGTGGCAGCGGTGATGCTTGTCCTGGCTCTTGTTGGATTTTGTATGTATCGTAGAATATGCTGCTAATAGCTCATAATTTATCTAGTTACTGAATTGCTGCTTGTTCCTAATTTGTAGACTTTCTTTTCTTTCAGTCCTGTCTATCCTTCGCCACCGACATGCAATTCATATGTAAGTTCTATCTCTATTTGGTTCTAGTTTCTGAAACCGGTTTTCAAATTCAGTTGACTGATATTTTAATTTTTCTTTGTATTGCTCCGAAATACATTCAGATTTGTGGCCAGTGGGTGGATATTAGTGGCAGTTACATTCATTCTTTGTGGAGTTTTCTTAGTTCTCAACAAGTAAGATTTCTTTGTCTTAAGCAAGATTTCCATCAACTGTTCCTTGCGATGTCATGATGTATTGGCTACTGGCAGAGTCAGTATCTGATGCGTTATAATGAACCTCATTTGCTTGCAGTACATGGTATATATTTTAGGACAGGTTGTTATTCACCCATGTTGTTACTATATTGCTCTCTGTGTGCGAAACTGTTTCCATTTAGAGTTCTCAAAGGTAATGCTGCTTTATTGTTAGTTGAGTTATACCAGATCGACCTTGATCTTGGGTTATTATTATGCCACTCACTTTGCTTACATCACTTTCAAAGAGGAAATTTTATCTTCAATATCAGGAAGTTTTGCTTTGGGATCGTTTAATTTCCTGTTGACAAACTGCAAATTTTCTTGTTAATGTATCAGCACAATTTCTGACACCTGTTTGGCCATGGAAGAGTGGGTAGACAACCCCCACGCCGCGACAGCTCTTAGTAGCATCCTCCCGTGTGTTGACCAGAGAACAACAAACAACACACTCATCCAGAGTAAAGAAGTCATCAATGACATTGTAACCGTCATTAATACTTACATATATACATTTGCAAATGCAAATCCTTCGCCAACCGAATTTAACTACTACAACCAGTCGGGGCCTTTACTACCTCCTCTCTGTTACCCATTTGATTCCCAGCTTCAAGTTAGTCAGTGTGGACAGCAAGAGATTTCCATGGCAAATGCCTCGCTGGTATGTACTTCACTTATTTTCCATGATTGCCTTCTGGTAAAGATTTTTCCTTTTGTAAAGATTTGAAGTCATAGCCAATTCAACATTCAAGACTAACCATGAAAATATAGCTTCACGGATGGCAATCTGATCACAGCTTATTGGTATTAAGTACCTATTGCTATGGTTTTACAACTAGTTATATTTGATACTTCATAGCAATTTTTGCATGTATTCATTCTCCCCAATGGACATATAGGTCATCGGGGAAACGAAAAGAACTGAATGTAACCTTTAATAATTTTTGTGATATTTATACTATTTTGTGTTTTAATTTTAAGGTGTGGAAGAGCTACATATGTGAAGTTTCGTCATCTGGTTTGTGTGCCACCCCTGGCAGGGTGATACCTGACGCCTATAGACAGTTAGTAGCAGCAGTTAATGAAAGCTACGCTCTGGAGTACTACACCCCTATCTTGCTGAGCCTCCAGGATTGCAAGTTTGTGAGGGACACGTTCCAAGAAATTACTAGAAACTATTGTCCTCCATTGGAGCGTTACTTGAAAATTGTAAATGCTGGATTGGGCCTCATCTCAGTTGGTGTTTTGCTGTGCCTGGTCCTCTGGATTTTGTATGCAAACCGCCCCCAAAGGGAGGAAGAGTTTGTGAAGCAATCGTTTCCAATAAATAGCAGGAAGGATTCACAAAATAATGAGTCCAGTGAGGTTTAGAGAATAAATCATGCTTTTAGGTTTTTGACCTATTCTATTCCTTTGTAGAGCAAGAGAAGACCAAGATTGGATGGGACGAAGTTCCATCTTGAGCTATGTAGTGGCTAGTCATCTGATTTTTGTATAGTATAAATCATGTCATGGTTGGCTCTCTTCTTATTTCAAGTGGGAAATGAAATGAAATTGAAATATTCATAGGAGTCATATGACCTATTGGCAGTAAGGTTGAATTTCTTCTGCATTTTGTGCAAATTTGTTCATTTACTTTTTCCGCATCTCTGTCACACACGCTAAAGTCATATTCCACCAATAAGAAAAGGAAAGGAAGCATAATTACAGCATCAACCGCCGGCGAACTTACCAGCCTCTTTGACGTTCGTGTTGTAACTAGTGGCCGTTTGTCCTGTTTGGACAGCGACGTTCACGTACTAGAATGTTAAAAGAAAAGAAAAGCAACAACGGTGGAACTTGTATACTTTGCAGTTAATAAATACACAGCAACAACAAACAAAGCACAAATGGATTGTAATTCTCTAAGATAGTGTCAGCCTGGTGCAGTAGGTAAGGTATAGTGTCAGCCAGTGCAGTAGTTAAGATTCTGATTCCTGCGGTTGATTATCTAATTTGTCTAAAGCCGATGCTTTTTTTTTAATTACATTAAGTATCCCAGTTTTGAGCCATGAGTTCAATCTACACCACTCCATGACCCCCCTCCAAGAGCCCTATAGGAGGTAAATCTGGAATCTCAAAATCCCTCAAGTTCTTACGTAGCCTGTACACTTCTGTGCACAAGGAATCTTCACATACTGATTATTCAGCTGATGATTGATCGCTGACCCTCTCTTATTCAGCATCAAGTTCCCATCAGCACCCAGGTTTTCGAGTAACTCCAACTCTCACACTGCCGCTGGAAGCGAGACGTTCGTAATTGTTCCAATCAAAGATTAATAACAGGAAAAATTCCTCATTTCTTCTCTTGAGTGACTCGAACTCAAGACCTTCTGTAAAGGAGAGTCTTAAGTGAGAAGTTGAAACCATCTTGGTCGCTTCTACTTGTCAAAGCCAATGCTTTTTAATTCTATGTAAGGTCTATGCAATGAAACATATCACATAATTAGAGATGGCATAGAGCCAGGTTAGAATCCGACCACGATCTGAAATTTTTTGTGAGGATTTGGGTTTGGCTCGAGCTCGAATTCTATCAAGTCCAGGAAAAACATATAATTTATGTGACTGACTTTTCAAGGGACACGTGTACAAGTGACGTGGAGCACAAACGGGTAGCAAATGACGTTGAGTTCTAGCTGTAGTGGTTTTATTGATTAAGTTGGATTGTTTTAAATTTTGGATTAAGTTGGATTGTTTTTAAATTCCTAGATATTATCCTAGTTGTTAGCTTTTAAGTTAGTAGAAGCCTAATTTATAGGAAGTAGTTATTGGATCTTTGTTTAAAATAAAGTTGTACGCTGGAATATAGAAGAGGAACAATAATTATTTGCAAATTCAATTTTATTGAGATCAGTGGGTTCTCTCTTAATGAGCCCCCTTCCACTATTCAACATAGGTCGTAAAGGCAAGAAAACCAACAAGTAATCTTCTCTCGAAGAATCGCAGTTTGATTTTGCTATGAATCGCCCTATAACTCGATCGCATGTACAGTTTGATTTCCCAACGTATGATGGGAAGATGACCCCCTCATTTGGTTAAGCCGTTGCGATCATTACTTTTGGCACTAACACATTCCAGAGAAGAAAAAAGTCGAGATTGCCTCATATCATTTGGATGTCAATGCAAAAGTCTAGTTCCTTAAACTAGACAGAGATAGGTTAGGTATTTTATGGGAGGAGTTCAAACAACAATGTCATCTCAAATTTGGAATATCAGCGCAGATTTGAACAGTTAGCCACTCATGTAGGTTCTCTCACATCAGAGCAAGAGATGGAAATATTTATCAGTGGGTTACAAGAGCATATTGTAGTAGAAGTATAATTGCATAGCCCTAGGGACTTAACAAAGGCTATAAGACTGACCCGTTTGTATGAGAGGCATAGGGGCCCAAGAAAAGGCCCATTCATTCTTTCTAAGTCATCCTGTTGGGACCCGATCCCGGAGCCCAACTATCCGAAACGGAAGCAAAGACGGAGGTCGTTGGGCCCGAGTCCCGACCCCCAAGGCTGAACCCAAGGTGATCCGTCGGGACAGACATAAGAAATAACCCGCGGAAGCCATACAATCATCAATCATACATATACGCAAACAAAATCAGCCAATTAATTTTCATACCATCAATGTTTTACAAGTGTCATACAATTCATGC
>JANZLH020101590.1:0-18099 GCA_026770325.2 Erythroxylum fimbriatum
GTGTCCATAAGTCGACTTGTGAGGCATAAGTCGAGTTGTTTAAAGCATACCTCGACTTATTTCAGTTTCGGAAACTCCTCCGCCCTCAAATACCTCGAGTTGTCTGTGAAATACCTCGAGTTATCTGTGTAACTCGAGTTATCTGTCAGATACCTCGAGGTATCTGTCTGTATACCTCGAGTTGTCTGTAGGATACCTCGAGGTGTGAGGTATCTGTCTGTATACCTCGAGTTGTCTGTAGGATACCTCGAGGTGTCTGTGTGAAATACCTCGAGTTATCTGTGAGATACCTCGAGGTGTGAGGTGTCTGTGAGCATACCTCGAGGTGTCAGAAAAATACCTCGAGGTGTCAGTCAGTATAACATGACTTATAGTTGGGAAAGTCATATTTTTCTTGGGTTTATCAAGAGCAGTCAGGGCCTAAGTATAAATCAGTGTATGCTCACCACCAAAGTGAGTTAGCAGCATGTGTCAAGTATAAGGTCTCAGCAAGGCAAGTGTCCCGGGAATGGGCTCCAGCCAGGCTCACCTCCCGGGGCAGTCGGGCTTCGGGTTCGGGGTCCGACACCAAATGCATCATAGTTAAGTACGTTATCCTTAATTGGTTCAAAAATCGCACAAAAGAACATTTTCTTTACTTCCATGCAATTTCCATGATCGTGTATGGCTTCCCACAATAATGAGATGGGTTATCCAAAAGTGCTCATCTAATTCATTCATTAGTTTTTCCAGATTTTCCCAGGACAGGTTTTGGTTCAGTTTTGTATGGCCATTATGATATAGAAATTGAGGTTTCTAGATATTATGTTCTGCTTAAACAATGTTCCTCTATGGCTTAAGTTTCTAATTAACTAAATTTCATGCAATTTGGTTCATTATTCCTAGAGTTATACCCAAATTTCTATAGACTATTCTCAAACAGTGGCAAAATCCAAAACTCAACTTCAAGCCAACTTTCAAAAATCCTTAGAGTTAGAATTAAAAGTATATTCCTTCACAAAATTTGTAGACACGTAGATATAGTTTGATCTAAAATTGAAATCACCCCATTTGGATATCTACAGTTCAAGTTATGGCCAAAATACTAATGTCTGTTCAGTGAAACCTGTTCAATGAGACCACTATAATTAACTCACGTCTTACACCTTCCTCATGCCTCAATTAGACATAAATTATACTCTAATTCCTCATCAATATCATCTCCAATTCTAGTTTAAAATTATTCAATTGATAGCTCACAACTCATTATCTTTCATACTAAAAAATGAAACCGGAAACTATTACATTATTATGTATATAGTCTTAGCTATTTCTTAATTCAAGCACACTTAATTAACATCTTTCTTTAGCATAAATCCAACTTCATTATACTTCAAATCCAGACCTAATTCATCCATGAATCAATCTATATCTCACGGTTTTCATCCACCAAGAGCAAGCATAGAAAACTTCCAAGTTTAATCAACATATTTCCAGCATATATCATCACCAACATTACATGCATTTCATTCCAATTCAAGCATGATTCACATACTACTAAGGATTTCATAAATATCAGATTGCTACTTACTTATTAGGATAACAATTCAGTTGAAAACTCCAGATTATACGAGCCCTCCAAGCAAGAAAAATTCATCATAAACTCATGGTGAAGATGAGCTAGTTTTGGTAGAAACACAAGACAACAAACAACTGGTTTCTTAGCTATTTTGCGAGATGTTAAGGTGTGAATTTCATGTACCAACTTAACTAGAGTAAAAACAAGAATACAGAGAAAAGTTTGAAGCAGTTTCGTTGGAGAGAGGTGAGGGAATCAACAGAAACGTTGCTGCTGGAATTTGCTTCATCAACATACTAGGTGTCACTAATTTTCAAAGACATATGTTTTAAGGCATGGAATCCACTTGCCCACTTCATATGCTGCCATTAATCCACACATTAAATTTCAATATGTCACCAATTAATCAGTTCATGTCTCTTTATAATTAATCCACATGTCACACAATAATTGGTCCATTTGCTAGTTAATATAGGCGTAATCATGCTAATTTTTTTACATATCAATTTATCCTACACTTGGCATTTTTTTCCAATTGTACATATTAATTCATCAATCTCCCAATTAATAACAATTAATTACAATTTACTAATTGGAATCCAATCAAACAAAAATTCAAAACATAACAATTCAAAATCCATATCATAGTCACTTAACATTTTTCATACCCCGAGACATGTCAAATGAGTGCATATACTTACTTGTAATATGTACAAATATCAATTCGTGTATGAATGTTAATGTTATGCATGTATATGCAATGCTTGATCTAGGGTTGAACCCTAAGCATGTTCCGGAAAACAGGATATTACACACTATACTCATACTCTATCTAATTGGAAAATTGGAAGACAAAAGGATTAAATTATATATCATAACCATTTATGGATAGTTTAAGTCAAACCACCATGACATTCTTAATATTTGCGTGAACATGACATGTTACTAGACGTCAATCTTGTTCTATGATTATAAATTGTTTAATTGAAGAATTAAAGATAAATTAAAATTTTTTTTAATTTATCTAATTTTAATTATTAGAATTATAATCATAGCCAATATATTACGAACCTAATGAGTCACACATAAAGAGCAATTTATGAGAGGAAAATCAACTTCAATTAAGTTGGACTTAATTATAAAGTTTGAGAAAGTTAAGAATTAAATATGATATATTTTTGAGACATTTTATTTTATTAAAATAAAATTAATAATAATTAGACTTTGACTTTAATTATAGTTGAGTTATTTAATTTTCATAGAAATTAAAAAAACGCTGATGCTTTTTCTATAAATAGGAATAAGCATAAGGGAGCTCGCACTCCTGCTTAACTCCTTTTAAAGGTTGAGAAACTACTCTGTGGATATTGTAAAAGGCTAAATGTATGAACAGCTCGTGGTAGGCACATCGAAAATGTTTCAAAAAAATTTCAATAGAAAAATCAAATCAGGTATGATTTTATATTTTATGATTCAATTTTATCTATTTAAGTTATTCAATTATCAGGATCCAACCGGAAACTATAAAATTTTATTTTTCCACTACATTCCTGATTCGATCATGGTTGGTTTCCAACATGCACATGCAAGAACCACAATCAATTAAAAAGGGGAATAATAAAGTAGATGAGTAGCTAGAAAGCAGAGGAGTAGCTTTTTAAATGTCTAGATGAGCTTGCATAGAAAGTGAAAGGAAAGAAGATAATGCACGTCTAAAGAGGGAACTTGATAACAATAACTTAAAATTTGAGGTCACAAATTAAGTTTGAAATTATTCACCAATATCACAAATTTAAGTCTTTTGATAATTGAAATTATGACAACAAGATTAAATATTATGATGACAAAGATTGAGGCTGATAGGAAGCTTGTCAAGAAAAAGTTCACAAACTCGTCCTTTGCAGATTCGGATATTGCCAACACTTTTGTAGAACATAATCCTACTCAAACCAAATAACTTGATGAATTGTATGGAATTGGTAGTGAATGTTTAGGTGACTGCTCCTACATAAGATAACTCTTCTAGCCTTATATGTGAGAATCCCCTTACTACTTCTAGTGGCAACCTTATATCTATTAGCTGATTTTATTCTTCTCACATCTTTTCATCCTCTTGGTTTATAGGGATATAATTGTAACCGTGACTTTTGATATTCTTCCTAGGACTTATATTTTTTTAATCCTATCTTTTATAGCATTACTTTACGTGCCTTCAAATCTTGAACACTCAATCTTATTGTTTTTAGGATAAGTCTTATAACTTAATGTCTTTTGAGGACTCATGCTATTTTATCACTCAATTTTATTTAAAGCTATACAATTTATGCATAAATATGCATTTTATACATGTGTTTTTATTAATCAATTGTATATTTATGATTTATTATGTTACTTATAATTTCGATTCCCCAAGTATCATGAATTGACTTTTACATATTATTTTCAAGATTTGGTATATATCTCTGTACTTGCATTTTTTTCAAGTATCACAAATTGAATTCATCAAACATATTGTTAAAATTTTAAACCTAAGGTATGTGAAGTCTAGATTTTTTTTAAAGAACTAGAAGACTTCTCTTAGACTTGAGATATTTGACTTACATGTTTTTTCTTATTACCAAGGCGTTATAAGACTTTTTTTGTGCTTGAGACATTTGAACTTCTATGTTATTATTGTTGCTAAATAGCTAGAAGACTTCTTTTGAAATTAAGGCATTTCATCCAACGTGCAATTCTCATAATATGGAATTAGAAGACTTCTCCTAAATATGAGGCATTTAAGCCAATATGTTTTTGATTGAAATGACAGAGCTAAAAGATTTATCCTAAACTTAAGAAAATTAGGTCTGCATGTTTTTCTTCTTTCTATGAGTTAAAAGACTCCATTTGATCCTAAGATATTTAAGTATGCATATTTTTCTTATTACTGAAGAGTTAAAAGGCTTATTTTCTATGGTGCCAGAGGACTTCTCCTACACTTGAGATTGTCAAATTGATTATCATTTTTATTTTGTCCTACAACACACAATGTTGGTCCCTGAAATTTTTCTTATTATTTTATTGGAGTTAAGCATGATTTAAATTAATTATGAGGTCTTTACGGATTTATTTTGTGTAGTTAATTATTATGTTAATGTTAGTAAGGTTTTATGACATAGGTTAATTGAATTAAGGTAATAAGGTGGTAAGATTGTATATGGCATTTTTGGAAGATCCCTTAAGTTTAAAAGCCATAGGCATTAAAGGAAGGGGCAAAATGGACAATTTAAATTCATTAAGGGCATAATTGAAAAAAAAAGTGTTGTCTTGTATTTTGAGAAGAAAGAAAC
This sequence comes from Erythroxylum fimbriatum, assembly GCA_026770325.2. NCBI lineage: Eukaryota > Viridiplantae > Streptophyta > Magnoliopsida > Malpighiales > Erythroxylaceae > Erythroxylum > Erythroxylum fimbriatum. The sequence goes on from JANZLH020101590.1 coordinate 4,888, forward strand.
GTGAGTGAGAGAAAAAGAAGAGAGAAAAATATGAAGAGAAGAACAAAAATCGTGGAGAGAAGAGAAATGAAGGAAGCTTGGTCTAGGTTTCAATTTTTCCTAGCTTTCAAGAGAAATTTTGAGGTTGTTCAAGAAGAGAAAAAGAAAGAGGAAGAGAAGAGCTATCATTAGAGCCAAGAAACTCTTCATTTGGAGAAGCTAGGGTTTTTGGGGATCTTGAAGAATTTGAAGACATTGAAGCTAAACAAGTAAGTATAAGCATTAACCCTTCTTGATTTGTTGGATGAAGCATATTTAGTGATAGTTAGAAGTGAAAATGAAGTTGAACATGTGTAGGAAGTTGTTGATGAATGGTATATGTAAATGTTTTAATTTTTGGTTAATGATCAAATATAGATTTTGAATTGGTTTGGGAATGATATTGAGTTGAAATGAAGTTGAAAATTAAGTAGAAAAGATGGTTTAGGATCAAGATGGGTTATAAGTGAAAGGTGGGAAGTTAAAAGCTAGAAAACGTAGCAAAACACGTTCACTACGTATGTTTCTGTCAAAGTTCACTGCGACCAACTTTTGGCTCGCTACGGTGAACTTTCCTACACAGAATATGCTTCGATATTTTGAGCATAACTTTTTTTTGTAGTTATCCAAATAGAATGATTTTTGATTTGGAGTCAACTAGAGAAATAGGGATACAAAATGTCTGAAAAAATTTAGTCTTAATTCAGTCTCTAATAATTTCAATTTTTTGATGGAAGTTGAGCACAGAATGTTGTTTTAGTATAAGAACAGTTTGAAATGTTTGGGGTATAACGTTTAGATCCCTGAACCAAATTGAATGATTTTGGTATCATTAGAAACTTAAGACAATTGGGAACATTTTTCTAGAAGAAAGTGTAATCAAATTTCTTCATTTACTTAATCAGAATGATCATGGAAAATTGACCCGAAGGTTTGGATTTATGGAAGGGTTTTGATTCATGAAGCTTAAGAAATGCATGGGTTTAAGTACTCTAAGATCATTTTAGTGAATTTATTTTCTTAGGGTTCTCAAATTAGAATTCCTATGGAATTAGGATTTTGTTATTGTTAAAGGAAATCAAGAAGGGGATTAAGAGAGGCAAGAGGAGCAAAAGGAAGACATCCTTAAGCCAATTTCTTAAGCAAGGAATTCATGGTGAGTTACATTTTTATAATTAAGTAATAAGCCATAAATGTTTCTTTCAAGAAATGGAAATAAATGAATTTCGACTACTTTATTCATGTGCATTTATTGCTTTTTAAATGCTTTAAGAATGTGCTACATGTTTGTATATGAATTGTGTTATTGATTTATGAAATGAATGATGGAAATGATTTTGGAAGAGTATTGATTTTTGAAACGATATTATGGTTATGAAATCAAGTTTCAGAAATGTGTCATTTTGGGTAATATATTTACAAGATATGAAATGCATGATTATGTGAGTTTGTGGTGATCCCCTAAATTAAGTCAAGAGCACTTTGACAAAAGGCTTCTTCCACCTGCCCGCTAATGGCATGGAGCTCCTTCATGGACTCCCCTAAGTTCACGGCTACACAAGACCATTAAATGGGATTACGATAGTGGCTACACAGGAACATTATGTGAAAATGTGTAGTGCGTTCTATTTTTGGATCCACCTAAACCATTTTAATGTGCTTATGTGCTCATGATATGATTGACAAGATTGATGCATACATGATTTGCATTATTGTGAATTTGGTTAAGAATTTGAGAAATATGTGTTTTATGATTCAATGTGAATTTTTACAATGGAAATGAATATTTCAATGGTTTTAGTTGTTACCAGTTATGAAATTGATACCCACGAGCTTTCAAGCTCACCCCCCATTCCTCCCCATCTTTAGGTGATGAGCAAGAAACCGAGTGACTGAGATTCAAGGAATCACCCCAAATTCCGCATATGTTGTTTTTTTAATTAGTTTATGTAAAACAAGGCTTTAGTCGCATTTTAAGTATTATTAGTTCAAGTATCTTATGTATTTTGGGATTTTGAGACATTGATGTATTATGGTTTGAAATGCCATTACAGCTTTGTAAAAACTATTATCTTTTGATGTTAATGAATTATGAATTATGTATGGATGATGTTGAGTAGAAATATGAATTTGCACATGAACAAGGTTGAGTTGAAATTAGGCATGCTTAGGGAAGTTATCGATTTGAGACGATGAAGTTTAAATATGAATTGTTGATATATAAGTGAGATGTTATGGAAAAGAAAGATAGAAAATTGTGAAGAATGAGAATAAATGAGTAGAGATTAGAGAGTTTAATGAAATAATGCTAGTAGATGAATTGTTATGAAATGATGTTGCAATTGAGGAAGTGCAATTGGGACAATTAAGAGTGAAGGTAAGGTTAGGATAGAAGTAAGGGTATTTCGGTGTAATTTTTGTCAACTTTGTCACAGTGTAATTGTTCGAGAGGTCTTCTTTTGTTTAATTTGGTGACTTCGCCTCCGCAAAGTCAATAATTTTCTACGGTGAACTGCACCCGTAAAGGGTATTTGGAAATTTTTGCATGGTTTTGCCGCGGCGAACCCTCTGTCGCTTCCGGAGAAATTTGACAGGTACAATATGATTGAGGAAAAAATCATAAGAATGGATTGTCGTTTATCAATTGATCAAAGAGAAATTTTTTGGGAATGGTATGAGAATGACGGTGAACCGATGATGGCTAATGAGGGTTCATTGAAATAACCCTGGGGTAACATGCTCACAGTTTACGACTCCGGATATTGGTGGTGGCATTTTTTTCTTGATAAATAAGCATGATTAGATTAATTTTGGGGTCTTGCTAGGTTAATGTATGTTGGAATTAATTAGCTTGGGGTTTATTGAAATAACCCTACAAGGGAACCCAGTCACGCTTTATGACTCCGGATAGTTGGGTGCCGAAAACGGGGTCTAATAGTTGTGGTATCAGAGTAAGAGGTTAGGCTTCAGAAATGGGGTCCAACAGTTATGGTATCAGAGCAAAAGGTTGAGCTCCGAAAACGAGGTCCAACACACAATTCACAATATAGTGCTTAGGTTGGTCTTATTGCTCCATTCAGGTTATAATTTTTCTTGTTAAAGTTTCCACCTGAGATTTTAATGTCTTAACATCCACATTATGTATCCTTATTGGTTTTGTATCTCCCTATTTGTTTTGTTACCATTACTGCTTGATTGCCACTAATATTTATACATCTTTATCTCCTCAACTTCCTTGATTGCAATTTTCTCTAGCAGAATACTCTAACTATATACAAGTGCACCTATCATTGTATAGTAGTATAATGATAAGTAAAGTATCATTGCCATAAGATTAAAGCAATTACTATGTCTAACCCTTTTACAATTTTCTAATCACAATAATGAGTATGACTGATTTAGCATAAATCTAAAACTATGCAAAATAGATTAAAAAACCATTAGAGATAAAACAATGCAAGTATTCAATAATAGAGTTTATAAAATTAAATAATATAAACACCTAGATAAAAATTCTCCTAACTTTGTCTTTACTTGTGATTAAGATGTTTAGAGATTTTATGAATTAGACAAATAAAATCCCCCGATGTAATGAATGAAAATAATGTTTAATAACCTATCCCTCAATCAACTAACTAGTATCTTTATTTAATCATTACATCTAAGAATACACTAAATTCTATGAAGTTTGCCAAAAAGTTTCACTTTAATACTAGAAACGTAATATAGGTATGTTTTTAATGCCCCATTCAACTCTTAATACTAGTGTGTATTTCAATTTACAAATAACTTTTTCCAATAAAAACTTGATTGTAGTTTTATCTGCCACAATATTGTAACTCTAAAAGTGAACCTATGATTATATAGTAATGTAGCAATAAGTAGGATATCATTCCCACAAGAATAAGCATTTGCTATATATGAACCTCCTACTATTATCCAGCTAATAATAAATAGTGTGAGTGATTTATTCTAATCCTAATTTATATTAAATAGATTGAGATGCCAATAAACGCAATATAAACAAGTAATCAACATAAAAAATTAGACTATATAAAAATTTAGATAAGGATTCTATCTAGCTTCATCTCGTACTAATGATTCAGTGATTTGGATATTTTATAAGTTGGACACAAGAAATATCATAATGTAATGAATTGTCACATTTCAATATACAACCACTTTTCGTTTAATTGATTAACCAATATCCTTTTTAATTAATATATCTAATAATGTACTAAAATTTTTGAAGTTTACTAAAAGGTTTAACCCTTTTACCACAAAATGATGTGGTTCCATTTTTTAGTTCCTATTAAACTCCCAATAACATTTCCTAAGTCAATTTGCAAACAAGTTCTTTCAAACTTCTGCATGCAAATTTAGATATAATTAAGCTTTCAATTCAATTTAACTATAATTATAATCAACAAAGATATTTCACAAATATAGAACTCTTTTACAAAATACAAAAATCAATTTAAACAAAAATAAATATTAGAGTTCCTTCTGTCTATATATAAAAGAAAATAACCACAAAGTAATCCTTAAAATAAAAAAACAACAAAAAATTAAAGAGTTAAAAAAAGATTTTTTTGATAAAGATATCAATCTTTTTATGAATGTTGCTTCCTTAGAATGATTATATATATCTCTCTCTTTGTTAAGGATGATTGTAGGGTGTGCTCTAGGATTTTTCTCTCTCTAATGATTGTTAAACCTAATTGAAACGTGAAAAATATAAAAGAATTGAAAAAAAATAAAAAGGAACCTTTATAAGCGTTATTCTCCAAGTAGAACTATTCCTAGGATATGATCATTTTAGGACATGATCATATCCGGCTTCAGATCCTCTGGCCCAGGTGCTCTAGCCCTACCCTGTACCAGAAGATCTAAGCCATCCACTTAGGTGAGTGGTCATCTAAGTGGATGGCTCAGATCCTCTGGCCCAGGTAGGTACTCTCATCCCATCATATCCTAAGTCGTGTACTTTACTATTTATGTATAACTATTTCTAGAGAGAAATAGAGGCACTAACACACTAATGTTCTAAACCGTATACTCCTGTATAACTTCTCCATCATATGACATGGGCTCTGACCTAACCATATAAGAGGCTATTTCTTTTATACCAAAGTTTTAGAGAGTAGTACATAAGCTACAACACATTTGTTATGAAATTGTATTTAACTAAAAAATGCATTTTCTTCTCCTTTTAAGTTGTAAAACTCTTCAATTATTGGCCAATATCATTCCTAAGTAACATAACCATAATTTCCTAAAGCTTAACATAATATCAATCAAATCAAGGTACTTTAAATGGAAGACATAGGCAGTTTTTGGGTAATATATATGTATAGGCACACACACACACACACACATATGATAAACATACATAAAGCACCTTCATATTTAGATTTTTGCTTGCCTAAATCAAATAAATCTCAAAAGTTATCAACCTAAGTGAGTTTTAATTCCAAGAAGAACAAATATCCAATCAAAACAACTAAGTATGATCATTATTTTCCTAATCACATTGTTGACTAACCACCAAGGTTTTTAGATTCTTACACTAACTTGTAAATTCTTAATATAACCTAATAGTCTTTCAAATTTTAACTCTTTTCAAACAGTTGTACCTTATATATAAAATAAAAAAGATTTAAATGTATAAATTAATAATCAATTAACATACCATATTGAAACAAACTATTGTAAAATTAATTTTGAAAATTTTTTGGAGCACAATGAGCTTATTTAAACTATCATCCCAACCTTTTAATGTAATAATGTACAAATTGTCATAAATACCACGAGTTACTTATTTAGATCACAATTTCAAATAGCTAATTTTGACCTACTACTTAGATTAAAATTAACAAAATAACATCTATTAAATGTTCAAACTTTATTCACGCAATTATATTACATAATTTGACATTCAATATGGAATAATAAGTTGATTATTAAGATAAAATGTAAGATCAAACTATGTTAAAATTATATACATGGTATATCATTCAATTCAAGTATCATTCTCAAGATTGTTGGTCAAGTTTAAACTAAACTATGCATTAGTGACCATATCCATTAACATAGTATAGTTAAATCACAAAGTAATTTAAACATCTAATGAATCACCTTAATTACCTTAATTTTCATTGTTTATTTTCTGGAATTGTAACTTAATAATCTAATTGTACTTAAATTGATTCATTTGAAGATTGTTTCCTATTTAACAACAGCTTAAAGTAAACCCTTTCCCACAAATTGTACATTTTCCTTAATGGAAGAATATAAAAAAAGAACTAAATAACCATACATGGAAAGTGGAGAAATATTAAAGGAAATAAAGAAATAGAAAAATTTCTCTGAGCCTAATGATGAATCAAACCTAAATAAAAACTACAAACAACACAAAGAAAAATGAAAAAAGACATAAGAAATAAAAATAATATATAAGGGAAGAGAAATTTTTTTTCTAATAATTAAGGACATTGTAAATCAAATTTATTATTGTTTATAAAACTAAATGATTGAGCTACATCTGAATAAGTGCTTCTCTATAATCTTGTAGCTAGACTCAATCTTTAATTTTGTTTATAAGATAAACAACAAAATTGTGACTCTTTTCTAATAAATCTTATAGGTCCTTTGTGAAGGTATTATTTCTTGGACATCTAAGCTATTCTATGCTAATGTCTTCATTTGCTTCATTGGTATATGATTATCTTCACCTTTTATAACCCTATCTTGCTTAATGCAATATCCTAATGGATCTTACCTGATGATCTCCTAAAAATAATTATAAACATTAGTGCCTTTTACATCAATACGATAACATTAATCATCACAAGAAAGAGAATGATTTATCACTTTAGATCTATGAAAGATGGTCTATTCTCCTTCAACTATCTCTTTTTCTACATATGCCAATTCCTTACCACTCTTCGTACTGATTTCCATCAACCACTCATTTAGGTTCACTTTTTTAAAAGAAGGTTTCCTACCCTTTTGAATTGATAAAATTGACTAACTGCATAATTTAAAACTTTAAATTCATAGTTTACATTGCCAATAAATCAACCTTTGAGTATAATATTTTAAACCTCTTAAAAATTGCATGATCTAGCTTCTAAATGGCTAACTCCTAAACTAGTTTGCCTTCTTATTATAATATGAGTCATTGATGAAATATAAGGAAGCTAATTAGTTGTGCACTTGAACTATTTTCTTGATTTCCTTTATTATCTCAAGAAATTTGGATGATATCCTTACACCAAATTGTATGTGCTGTTGCAAGAGTTGTTATGATGTTATTGGTAGTTTCCTAAGTGGTCAACTTGTTTGGTTAGCTTAGTAATGGGATTTCTAACTTGATAATCATTGCTTCTATGTCTTTTTCCACACATCTCATAATATAATGATTAAGCTATTTTCACTATGCCACTTAGTTCATTCATTTTTTGTTGTTAAAGTTTTCACCAAAGTTGCCAATATGGTAAGAACATCCACATTATGTATTACTGCTAGTTGTCTTGCTTGATTGCCATTGATATTTGTTCATTATAATCTTCTCAATCAAATTTAGAGAAAATTTTAGAGTTTTTATTATTCAAAGTTCCCCTAATTGTGTAAAGAATTATTTTATAGACTAATTGAGAAAAACGTAAGTGAGTATGGTAGATTCAAATAACATTACAAATACAAAATTTTTTTTCTCACACTTACAACTATAATAAACCTCATTTTTGTGTTTTGCCTATATATTAATAGGTTGGACTAACCTGAAACCAAAAGAAAATCAAGCATAAAAATAAATAATTTAAATTAAATAAATGAGTATAAAGAAAAAGAATGAAAACGACTGCTTTAATAATGATTGAGTCTATTTAGTATTACTAGTATCTCCAAAAATGATGTCAAAAACTGGATTGCAATTTTCTCTTCCAAAATAAACTAACTCTGGGTAATTAAATCTATCATTGTATAATATTGTAGTGATAAATAAAGAAACATTCCCACAGGTATAAAATATGTAATATATCTGGTGAGTTTTATATGCATATGCATGTATGATACCAAAGTCTTTCCTATTACAAATCTATCCCTCATTAAGTGGGTAAGTGCACCTATTATTAGTAAGCAATATAGTAGTAAGTAGAGGTTGAGTCTCATAAAGAAGTAATATAGAGTAGAAAGCCTAAATCTCATAAAGACACAATGGATAGTAGAAAGCCTAGCATTGTTAACTACCCTAAGAATAATAAATAAAAAGATGGATTTATAGGTTTTGAATAATAAAATATAAAATAAAACTAAAACTTGGACAGTAATTAAGGAAAGTAATAATAAGTCAACTAATTAAAAGAGAATTCAATTAAATAGCTATATATAGAACGATACTTCCCTAGTAGTACTTTTGACTTTATAATTTGATCAACCTAAATTGAATATATTCTCTAGTATGGTAGGATCTCTTTGACACTAAAACTGCAATTTCTTAGACTACAATCATCTACTCTCTGATTGGTTAACTTGTATCACTATCATTACTAACACCTTTTTGAATACACTAAGTTCTTTTAAATCTCATAAAAGGTTTTTCCTTAACACTAAGAAGATCATGTGGGTCATTCTTGAGCACTCTATTAATCCCCTTTACTTAAGCTACGAATCACTCACAAGTATGCTCTCTCTTGAGATCCACAAATAAATTCAAATCAAGTTTAGACATTGGTATGAATAAGTCAACATTAAGATTAATAAAAAATAATTCATAAACTATATCTCATATACCATATTAAATTACATCAATTATTAAAAAATTAACCACAAGGGTTTTCCTTATCTAATTATGGAAAAGTTTCTAGCCATAAAACATGTTCAAAATAATGAAATTAAGAGACAAAAGCAAAGAAGTCATGATAGGAGCAAATTTAGACGAATTTTTGATTCCTTCGATAAATTGATACATTTAGAATAAATCTAGATCTTAATTTTCTAATGAAAAATATCTTAGAATTCACTTTCTAAGGGTTATAGAAGCCTTTCAAAAGTTAATCATTTAGGGACAAATGATTTCTTTGATGGATTTTTTCTCCAAATGTCAGCTAAAGTCCTCCAAAATTTAAGGTTTCCACTCTTAAATATGTTTTCCTTTTCCTAAGGCACCATCATGGCTCAGATTGTGAGCCTTACTATTTCTTTTAAATGATAGAAATGGATTTTGGAATGCTTATATTAGTAAACCTTAGGTCTAATTATTTCTTAAAAATTAATACATTTCTAACATGATAGTGTCATTAAACTATAGATATTCTTATTTCTTCTCTTACTTACATATGATCTCATATATGGCAACCCTATAGGTTGTGTCACTTGCTGCAAGTAATCCAGCTAAGGCATGGACTAGTACATGGATACAGGTTAGACTGTATTCCTCCAAAAATTGTAGTTTTATTTATGATTTTTGTTTGAAATGTCCTCCAATTCTTGAATAAAATCATCTCAGTGTCCAATTTGTATAATTACTTGAAAAGATATAAAAATAAGTAGAAGAATGTAATTTAATATTAAAATCAAGAAAAATCTTTAAGAAAATATATGCATTTTTTTACACATTAACGTCTGATCGAAATATCATTAAAAACAACACAAGCAAGTAATCAACAAAAAGAATTCATATTATATAAACATCTAAATAAGAATTCCCTTTAAATTCATCTTGTACTCATTATTTAGTGATTTAAAGATTCGATGACTTGAGCCAATGAAATCTCCTAATATAATGAATTATCATCTTTTAGTGTACAACCACCTATTCCCTAACTAAAAATTGATATTTTTATTTAGTTAATGTATCTAAGAATACACTAACATCTACAAAAATGACTAAAAGGTTTCAAACTAGTACTAAAAAATCATGTAGATCTATTTTTAGTATCTCATGCAAGTCCCAATATTAGTTTCTAGGTCAATTTGTAGATATGTTCTTTCAAATATTCTCATGCGAATTTAGATCTAATTTAAGCTTTCAGTTATATCTAACAAACATTAAAATTAATAAAGATTTTTCAAAAACAAAAATGTGCTTCAAACAAACTGTCATAAATAATCCTTGTAATAAAAAAATAACCAAAGCAATTGAAGATTACATATAAAAGGTACTCGATGAAGATCTCAATCACTCAATGGATTCTGCTTCTGTGGAATGGTTTTAGATCTTTCTCCTATTTGAAGACGACTACAAGATGTGCTCTTCGATTAGGGTTTTCACCACCCTTTATATAGGTTATCCTTTACCCCCCGTTTGGTTGCTGTCCTCGTTGGTGGGGACAGATGACAGGACAACAAAATCCTGTCCATCAAGGCTGTTTGGTTGTTGTCTCCCCATTTCTGTCTTCTGCCTCCGGATGACAGAAGTCAATAATTTATGTTTACCCTAAAACTGTAGGACATCAAGCTTCTGTCTCTGTCTTCCGAAACCAAAACAGAAGCTTTGTCGAAATTGCCCCAGACGACAGCATGCTTCACTCCTTGCTCTCAACCATTTGTCTCCCAGCTTCTCTCTCGCACGTGGATTCTTCTTTCCCAACACGCTCTTCCATTTTCAGAGGTCAAGTAAGTGTTTTTATGGCATTTTTTTGTTGGAAAAATGACGCTGCTTCCTTGCTTGATTTTTCTGTGGTTGCACAAAATCAAGTAATACATTGTCTTCATCTTCTTATTTTCTTGTCTTGGGTTGGAAATGGAGAAGCTTTGTCGAAATTGCCCCACTCCTCTCGGCAGTCGTCTAGGTTCTCCACGAAAGCAGGCCCCGTCTCCGTCTCCGTTGTCGCCTGGGTGGTCGAATTCACTCCATGCTCTCGACCATTTGTCTCCCAACTTCTCTCTCGCACGCGGATTCTTCTTCCCCAACACGCTCGTCCATTTTCGGAGGTCAAGTAAGTGTTTTTGTCTATTTTTTGTTAGAAAAATGACGCTGCGTCCTTGCTTGATTTTTCTGTGGTTTCGCAAAATCAAGTAACACATTGTCTTCATCTTCCCAGTTTCTTGTCTTGGGTTGGAAATGGATATCAGTTGCTGTTTTTAATTGCTAATTGAGGATACACGTATACATGTCTGTTTTCGTCATAGTCACGCTTAATTATACATATTTGTTTTATGTCTACTCAGTTTCAATCTTCTCCCTGATCCTGAAAAAAGATCTGTTCTATTCTTGTGTTGGTACTTTCTGCTTGATGATGAGCAGTGTGTTACTGTAGGAGAAAGCAGAACACTCCTTGGTCTTTCCTCCTTTTTTGAGTTGGTTATCATTATAGAAAGGGTAAAATGAAAATCAAGATGGTTGTTTACTTGGTAGTGTCATTGATGTGTTTTCTCCAGGAAATTTGATTAGCAGACTTTTGGTTGATCCCAATCAGGTCTTATCTGTTTTATCGTAATTGGGTTCGTATCGTCTATAATTCCCACAGTAGATAGTACTTGACAATAGGACACCGTTATATGGTTCAGATCTGAACCATTTATCCGATATATTGGTTGATTTTGGTTTGCACCTTGTGTGAAGTTAGTACAATTACAGCCAATTGTACTAACTTGGCTGGGTACTCCTCATTCAAATCAGTATTGTCAAATTGTTGTTTTGAATGAGGATTAAATTCAATCCTTATCATCTTGTTCCATCTAAGTGTGTGATGTAATTAGAAAACAAAAAAGTGACCTTAGATGCTAAATATGAAAGAAACAAAAGATTGAAGTGATTAGACTTAATTAACACATCTATTCTATAAGTTTCTGTATATGCAGACTTAGGAAAACAAGAAAAGTAAAAGCCACACTCACATCAACTATGCCTTTTGAACAATGTATGAAATGAGGTTGGTTTGGAGTATGGACTTGGTTTTGAGAACAATGTATAAGTTTTGAAATATGTTGGTTGGAATTAAACATGGATATATGTACTTTGTTTATATGTTTACGTTGCAGAGAGTATTAGTACATGGACTTAGTTTTGATAACAATGTATAAATACTTTGCAGGTAGTATTTATTTACAAACATGGATAACAGGCTTCGTGAAGCGATATTTAAGGCTTTGACTTTTCTTGATGTATGGAGTGGGCAGTTGGAATTAATGAAAGTGGTAATATTGGTAGTGTTGGCAATATACAAAAGAAAACGTAAGAGGAGTGAACTTGCATTAGGGAGTAGGGCTTTGACAATGCCATCAAGGGAAGATAATATTAATAGGATTTTGCATGAGGGTGATAAGAATAGTCGGTGGGATTTAAGGATGGACTTACAGGCATTTACAGTGTTACGTGAAATGCTTCAAGCCCATGGTGGATTGGCGAATACTGGCCATGTCACTATTGAAGAAAAGGTGCTAATATTCCTACCAATATTAGCACAAAATGAATATAATAGAGTATTACAAGTAAGGTTGATGAGATCGGGAGAAACAATCAGTAGGGCCTTTCATAGTGTGTTGAAGGTTGTACTAAGGCTGCAGCATCTGTTGTATGTCAAGCCCATACCAATACCAGACGATTGCACAAACCCTAGATGGCAATGGTTTAAGATTAGTAAACTTTCATAGCTACTACCACCTGTCTAATATCAGTATTGTAACTAACTTAGGACATAACTTTGGTTTCTTGGATTTTTGTTCAAAGGGTTGCCTTGGTGCCCTAGATGGGACCTACATAGATATTACGGTTTCCCAAGCAGAGAAATCCAGATATAGAGGTCGGAAAGGGAGAATATGCACAAATGTTTTAGGGGTGTGTGATAAGAACTTAAACTTTGTTTATGTGCTTCCGGGATGGGAGGGTTCAGCATCGGATTCAAGGGTTCTGCACGATGTTGTAACGAGGCACCATAGGCTTCAAGTGCCAATGGGTATGCAACCTCTAAATTATACACAACTTCCAAAATTTGCACTTATGTTTGATGCTAATTATGCACAATAGTAATAGTGTCATTTTATGTATAGGAAATTACTACTTGGTCGATGCTGGCTATACCAACGATCCTGGTTTTCTTGCATTTTTTAGAGGCACAAGATACCACATTCAAGAGTGGGCGAGAGATGGAAGGGTACCTAGAAACCGAGAGGAGCTCTATAACAAGAGACACTCATCTGCTAGAAATGTCATTGAACGTGCATTTGGGCTACTGAAAAAAAGATGGA
>JANZLH020102284.1:0-18083 GCA_026770325.2 Erythroxylum fimbriatum
CATTCCTCTACTAAATGGGAGGTATGGAGGATTCCCCCAAAGTGGGATATCAAACCATTACCCCTATAATCATAATCAACAACCAACCACTCACTTTTCATTCGTTACCCATTAATTCTTTCTCAAACCCATTAACCAAGCAATCCCTTAATTTATTAATCAACAATTCAGTAGCTTTCCAACGTTCATTTAATTGTTGAATGACATTAAATGCTATTTAATAGATGCAAAGAAGGAATGAAACAATTTTGGGTTAAGATAATTTCCATACTACTGTGTAATCTTTTCCGCTTCCAAGATTAACTTTCACATTCAAAGTTTGGGTTAACTTCTTATTCTTATAAATTTAGTTGAAACATCTTACATTCTATTTTTTTATGTCTATCAACATGTGAATCTAAGATACTCCAATTCAACATTTACAGTAAAAAAAAATTCACAGTTCTGAGTTTTGAGTGATAATTTAAAGGTAAATTTTATAATATATTTTTAGCTTACTAGATATTTGAATATATTATATTTAATTTTTAATTTGTCATTCACGTGGACACTATATTAGTATTTTAAATCAGAACATTAATATTAAATGATATTGTATTTATTTGTGTTTCTCCTTTTTTATTTTTAAATCAATTATTATAATTAAACATTAATAAATAATTTAATTTTTGTAATTATAATTTTCATTATACTTTGCCACAAGTATCATAATAATTGTTAGATTTGTGTTCTTGTAGAGGTTCACATAAGTTTAGTAATAATATGACTAATGTTAAGTTTGAGGATTTGACAAGTTACTGTATGAATAATTAATAATATAATAATTAAAAATATAAATAATATTCTTAATCATTAAAACAATGGTGTAAAAATTCACTACATAAAGATAAAAATAAATAGTAGAAGTATTGAAAATGGTATTTAAGATTTTTAAGATCGTGATTTAGGGAGTTCTTTTCTATAAATGTTTTCACGTTGTCTGTGCTTGGGCCCTCTTGTAAGTTAAAATTGTAACCTTACCATGTTGATTATTTTCAATAATGAAATAAAATGAGCATCACCTTCCGATGGTCAGATATAATATTTATTTCTAACTGTGGCATAATTTAAAAGCTTCTTTATTTGAAAATTAAATAATACCATAAATAGTTGATAATACTACATTTACTATTACGTTAATTCCTATAAAAGAAAAATTTTTATTACTTAAATTTTAATAAAATGTAATAAAATTTATTTGATAATTAAATAATACCCGTAAATAGTTAATATCATGTACTACATTTTTCATATGTTAATTACCATAAAAGAAAATTTTTTATTACTTAAAATTTAATAAAATATAAGAAAAATTATTAATAATTTAGAACTTTTTGTAGCTGCTTGACAACTTAATATTCAAACATTTCCAAAACTTGCAGAATAGGATAATATTTGGTTTGAGAAACTTAGAATAGTTAAAAGTCATAATAGTTAATAAATTATAATATAATTTACTCCTAAGAATATTAATTCCTTGTACTTGTAGAAATTAGTGTTTATTTATCATTAAAGTTTGCTTTTTATTTTTTCCTCTGTCATAAATATAATATCACTGATATATTGTCAAGCTATTGGACTTCTGTTGTTCCTGCATACTTCTTCTAGTTCTATACAGGTGCTTTTAATCTTTTTCTAGTTCAATTGTATTATAATTGATTTGCATTATGTTGCCTAAAAACCATTCGTTTGGAAGTGAAAAAAGGCAAATATGCAGGTGGTTTTGTTCTTTTTCTAGTTCAATTGTGTTATAATTGATTTGTATTATGTTGCCTAAAAAGCATTCATCTGGAAGTGAAAAAAGGAAGAAAAAAAGTAGAACAATTAATGGAATCCCAAAAGGAGCAATCAATAAATTTATTAAAAGAGTAGGCTCCTCTAGTGAGAATCATGAGGAATTAGATAAAGGTAGTTTTGAACCACATAAAAGAAAATTTAAGTGATGAGATTCATATTCATGAGGATATTAGAAATTTGAATGAGCATGATCATGTATCAAATGCATCCACTTTAGAAAATTTAAGGGTAAATGAGCAAGTAAGCCCTATATTGGATATTTATGATCCTAGAAATTTGGATAATCTTGATAATAAAATAAGTGACATTTTAGTTGAAAAAGGGCCTATAAGAGAATTGAATCTTTTGTTTCCTTTAGACAATACCTCTCGACATTTTTCATATTCTTATTATTATAGAAATTTGAGTAATGAAGATATTAGCAATAAAAAATGGTTGGTTTATTCTAAACATATAAATAAAGTATATTGTTTTTGTTGTAAGTTGTTCAAATCTAACAGCAAACAAAGTGTAATAGCAAATGATGGATTTAGAGATTGGAAGCACTATAGTGAGAGACTCAAAGAACATGAGAATTGCATTGAGCATAGGACTAATATGAGAACTTGGAATGAATTAAGAGTAAGATTGAGAAAAAATCAAATAGTTGATAAAGATTTGCAACAAGAAATTGTAAAGGAGAAAGAATGTTAGAGATAAGTTTTGATAAGAATAGTTTCTGTTGTGAAATATCTTACTAAATTTAATTTGGCTTTTCGAGGATCCAATGGGAAACTTTTCTAAGATAATAACGATAACTTTTTAGGATTGATTGAGATGATTATTGGATTTGATGTAATAATGTAAGATCATGTTAGATGTATTCAAAATCACGAAATTCATCATCATTATCTTGGTTACAAAATTTAAAATGAGTAGATTTCTGTGTTGGCCCATAGTGTTAGAATTTCTATCATAGGGATCAGGGATCATTAAAAAAGCAAAATACTTTTCTATTAGTCTTCAGAATAAATGAGTTTGTTAGTATGATGTGTGAATATGTTAAAAATAAACATAAAAATGTACCTTTTAGAGTTCTTGAAGGTTGATGACATATCTAAATTGGGGCTTTTTAATAAATTATCGAATGCATTTAAGTCTCTTGCTCTTAATGTCTATAATGTGAGGGGACAATGGTTCTAATATAAAGGGAAAACACCAAGGGATTCAAAAATGATTACTTGAAATAATTTGAGAGAATTATATATGTCGTGTTCTTGACATAATCTTAATCTTATTCTTAGTGATATAACACATTCTTGTGTTAAAGGTAAAGTTGTTTCATTTTTTGGAGTTATGTAACACATATTTGCATTATTTCAAGTTCTTCTAAAAGATGGAATGTTTTACTTGATAATGTTTTAGGCTTAACTATGAAGTCATTGTCAAACACGCATTAGGAGAGTCGAATAAAAAGTGTTAAGGCTATTAGATTTCAAGCTCCTTAAATAAGATTGGCTTTAATGGAATTATCTAGATCTTGTGATGATGCTAAGTCAAAGAGTGAAGCAGAAACTTTGGTTAGTGTACTTAAGAATTTTGAGTTTTTACTTGTTATGATATTTTATTTGTTATTAACATGGTGAGTAAAATTTTGCAGTATAAATCTTTGTGCATTGATGCTACTATAAAGCAATTAGAAGGTGTGATGGCATTTTTGAGAAATATAGAGATGGAGGGTTTGACTCTAGTATGAATGTTGCTAAAATTCTTACACATGAGATGAATATAGAGCCTACATTTCCAGCTAGACATTGTATTATTAGGAAAAGACAATTTGATGAAATTGATCATAATGTAGAAATACAACCAACTGAGGATTCTTTCAGAGTTAATTACTTTCTAGTTGTTGTGGATATGACAGTTACTTCGTTGAAGGATAGATTTGAACAATTAATAACATTTGAAAATATTTTTGGATTCTTATTTGATTCAAAGAAGTTGAGGTCGTTGGATGATAACCAATTAAGAGAATGTTGCACTAATTTTACAACAACTTTTTCTCTTGATAATGTGTCAGATGTGGATTTAGATGATCTTTTTTTCTAAATTAAAAATGTTGCAAATGATTTAATGTCATCAGTTGAAATTTTAGAATTTGTAAGCTACAAATTGTTATCCAGATGTTTTAATTGTTTATCGAATTTTATTGATTATACCTATGACTGTAGCATCAGTTGAAGAAGTTTTTCAAAGTTAAAATTATTGAAAACCTACTTGAGGTCATCAACATCACAAGAAAGATTGAATGGTTTAGCTATTTTATATATCAATAAGGATATGTTGGACAATATTGATCTTGATAATATTTTTAATGATTTTGCATCTAGAAATGCACGGAGAATTCGTGATCATCTGTTTATTTGTTAATACAATTCTCTTAGTGTTTTGCAGTTTAATATTGTTCTTCTATTGTTGCTATTGCTATTTTGTTGTTATTGTTACTATTTTTAGTGATTTTATTGTTATCGACATTTATAGGATATTATTAGCTAATGTTATGATCATTTAATATTTTGTTGTGTATGTGGACTTATAAATTGACTTACTTATGTCTCGATATAAAATTTTAATAAATAAAAATATACTTTTAAAGTTTACATATTTGTATATTGTTGATTTATTGGGGCTTTTTTTTACTTTACCAGGGCCTATAAAACGTTAGGAACGACCCTGTTTATGATGATGGCTATTGTAAGCTTCATCTATCATACTCTCATCATACTGATCTTAATGTAAACGTATAAATGTATTTTTATATGCCAAAAAATAAGAATAAAAGGGGGGAAATGTAAAAGATGCAGTTAGAAGAAACGAGCATATGTTTTTGCTCAAAAGGTCCATATATGTATGCTTCTTGCACTTTAAACTTCCACACCATTCAATACAATTTTGATTAACGACTTCAACGGAACAAGTAGGAATTGAATTTATTAATTAGTCATTATATATGAAATTTGATCTATATGGGGGTATAAATATGATCAATCATACATCTATTATAGGTCACACTTTACCCATCATCATTTCAAACCAATTGGATAGGGAACAAAAGGATATAGTGGTAGATATAATTAGGAAATGGATGAAGGCCATATTTTGGAAAATATCATATATAAAAGGAGTAAGTCTTAATGTGGTGATGCATAAGATTAACCTTGAGGAAGGAAGTAAGAAGGTGAGGGAAAGAAAACAAAGGTTAAACCCTCATATGAAAAAAAACGGTCAAGAAGGTGATCATGAAGTTATTAGATGTGAGTATTATTTACTCAATTTCAAATAGTGAATGGTTTAGCTTGATACAATGCGTACCTAAGAAAGCTAGTGTGACAATAATGGAGAGTGAAACTAGTGAGATGATCTCTACTCACACAATCACAATTTGGAGAGTGTGTATTGATTAAAGGAAGCTCAACAAAGTGATTAAAAAGGATCACTTTTCTCTACTATTCATGGATCAAATGATCGAAAGGGTGGTTGTCCATACATTTTATTTTTTCTTAACGGATATTCAGGATACAATCAGATTTTCCTCAATACAAAAGATCAAGATCAGAAAACCAAGTTCACATATCCTTATACAACATTTGCCTATAGACTGATGCCTTTTTGGGTTATGTCACGTACTAGCAACTTTTCAAAGTTGTATGATGTCTATTTTTGTAGATATGATTGAGGAAATAATGAAGATCTTTATAGATTATTTTTCGATCTTTGGAAACTCCTTTGAAACAACTTGATAAATTTGTATAAAGTTCTTAAAAGATATGAAGAGTCATATTTGGTTCTAAACTAGGAGAAATGTCAATTCATGGTACACGAGGGTGTAGTTTTGGGATATAAGATATCATGCCAAGGTATAGAAGTGGGTAGAGCCAAAACAAAGATTATTGAGAAGCCTCCACCACCGATTAATGTCAAAGGTGTTCGGTCATTTTTAGGACAAGAAGGATTTTATCATCAATTTATTAAGAACTTCTCTCTCATTGCCAGACCTCTAACTAATCTTTTAGTTAAAGATGTGCCTTTTATATTTTATGATAATTGTTTAATTGCTTTTAATAGGTTAAAGGAGGCACTTACTTTAGCACAGATATTAACATCACCAAATTGGTCATTACTATTTGAAGTTATGTACGATGCTAGCGACCAAGTTGTGGGTTTTGTGTTAGACTAATGGAAGAATAAAATGTTTCATGTTGTTTATTATTTAGCAAGACATTAACAAGAGCCAAACTAAATTATGCCATTACTAAAAAGGATTTACTAGTAGTTGTGTTCGCATGTGATAAGTTTCGATCTCACCTCTTGGGATCTAAAGTGATTATTTATATAGATCATGCAACATTGAGGTATCTTTTTTCCAAGAAAGACACAAAATCAAGACTTATTCAATGGGTGCTTCTCCTACAAGAATTCAATATTAAGATTAGAGATAAGAAGGGTGCAATAAATGTGGTGGCTAATCACCTATCACGTCTTAAAGGAGGGGAAATACAGTATAGTAATGATATTAATGAGCGATTCCCTGAGGAAACCTTGATGTTGTTAAATCACCTAGTGGTACCATGATATACTGGTATAACAAATTACATTGCAGGTGGTATCCTTCCTATTAATTTTTCTTATCAACAGTGGAAAAGGTTATTGTATAGGTGCCCTTACTACTTGTGGGATTAGTTAATTCCTTATAGAACTTATATTGATGGTTTGCTTAGATAATGTGTTTTGGAGGAGCAAATGTTAGATATGCTAACACTTTGTCATGATTCTACTTATGCAATGCATTATGGAGTAAACATAACAGTGGCTCAAGTATTGGAATGAGGTTTCTATTGGTCTAAATTGTTCAAAAATGCTCGTGAATTTTTATCATAATGTGATAGATAACAAAGAATTGGAAACATTTCCAAGAGAGATAAGATGTCGCTTTATAACATTTTGGAGGTTGAAGTTTTTGATGTGTGGGGAGTGGATTTCATAGGACCGTTCCTAACCTCCATGGGGAACAACTACATCTTATTTAAAGTGGATTATTTAACTCATGTTTAAAGTTATTTTCAGGAAAGTTCAAGTCACGTTGGAGCGAGCCTTTCAAAGTAACCCTAGTATTCAAACATGGAGCTTTGGAATTGGAGAATGATAAAAAGGAAACATTCAAAGTAAATGGACATAGATGTAAACTATATCTTATAGGAATCTTTTCATAAGAAAGGGAAGTGATTTCTTTCCTTTCTTTTTATTGAACATATTTAAATGAGGAATGGTCAAGCTAATGACCGTAAATTAACATTTGTCGTTAGTTAAGTTTTTTTAAATTTCTCACATATAAGTTCATTATTTTCTTGTTTTTGGAGTGATTTTGATGGATGAATATAATCTTCGAAAAGGTGTTATAGAACAAATTTTGAAAGATGTACGAGGATTATGGTGCATAGTGTGCAAGTTTTGGAGGGAGCATGACCATGCACATTATACACCACTTACACGATCATGCCAGCAGCCCCTTATACAACTTGTACAATTGTATACCACTTGCACAATCATGTAATCACCTGTTTGCCCCTCCCTTAAACCCTAACATATATAAATATTCTTATTCTTCTTCTTCTTCCACTTCTTATCTTCCCTCTCTAAAGTAGCATCCCCTTTCCTTTGCTTCTTGTTTCCTCTCCAATCTCATTTAAATTTTACTTAGATTTCACACTTTCCTTTCATCTTTCTTCTATATTAACATTGTTTACATAAAAATCTAGTGATTCCCAACCAAAAACACATCTTTTTAATGGGTTTTGTAAGTTTTTGTTCCACAATTTCTCCCTTATGCGTTTTGTCTCTCTTTTGCATTTTTTGTTGTGGTTTCTTGGTTATTTTGCAGGTTTCACTCTCCACAATGTCTTGAATCAAAAACTTGGCAAAAGGTTCCAACCCTAAGGGAAAAACGAAGGTGTCAAGCAATGGTGCACATAATTTGGCAAAGGATTTTGGAGCTTCTTTTCTTATTTTTGTCTCAAAAAGACGATAAGAAATTCCAAAAACTTCATTTCAAAATAAGAACTGCGCCTAGATATTTGATTTTTCAATTTTAGAATATTAAAATTTGAAAGAAAAAGTTGAGGCCTTAAATGCTAGAATTCATTGGGATAAATTTATACATTATGATCATCTTGTATTAGAAAAGCTAACCCTTAAATTCTACACAGCTTTTTACTATGAGTGAGGTAAGTTCAATAATTTTTGGTTTTGATTGCAAGGAAAATTGTATAACTTAGATTGTGATAACATGGAAGAAATGTTTAGTTTTCTTAAATCAAAATGATACCGAAACATATGAAATTTTTCATGCCAAAACATTTTGAAAACAATTAATGGGTTTGGATGTGTTTAATCTGCACAGTGCACCAACTAATGTTATTAAGAATCTTGAGCACTTGTTATTACATAAATTCATGTGTCATACTGTTTTTGCTAAAATCAAAAGTGACATATGCTCAAAGAAAGATTTATTTATACTTTGGTGCATGGATAATAAGGTTTAAATATGCGCATTTACTCATATGTTTCAAACTATAGTTACTTCACTTACTAAGAAGAGTAGCTATCTAGGCATGGATTTTATCGTAACTACTTTGGCCCATTTTCATAGTGTTACTATTGATGGACTAACCTTTGTTTTTCTAAGCATTCAAATAACACATATTTGCGACGATTTGAGATCTTTGAGTGCCATGGTATGGAACTCTGAGATATCATCTCTAACTGCTGAGATCTTTTAGTTCTGCACCTCTATAACAACATCAATATGTCTTATCTAGTGAGGAATCCGAGGAGGAGGAAGAAGGCTGAGAGAGGTTGCTTGAAAAATTAGAAGAGAATAAAAAGTGCCTCAAGGGTTGTATGGATACAATAGAGGCATAGCTGAAGTAGAAAGTGCGCCATCAACACCATCAAACTAAGAAATTGTTGAAGTTTTTAACTATGCAAGGTATCCACGTTCCGTCTCCTATATTATAACTACCCCAATCACCATAAGTATTCTTGCTCTTGTTTGATATTTACTGTTATTTTTCTTCAATTTTTAATTTTTGTTTCCATATTGAGGACGATTTGTTGCTTATGTTTGGGGATGTATATGCACTTACATATCAATTATGTGTGACTTTCTATTTACTTTATGATAGTTTTTTAGTAGGATGGTGTTATGTCAACATTTGGCTGCATTATTTTTGCATTGTGTGAATGTGTTGATGGTATGAATTGAATGGAATTAGCTTACCTTTGAATATGGTCATTTAAATTGTAAAGGCATATTCACTTGTTAATTTTTTATTTTAAGTGTCTTTAAGATGAATATGTATGTTAAATAAGATACAACACCTATTGTTTCACTTTATGACATTTCTTTAGATATAGTTATAATTACAACCATTTAAATTAGCAGGCATCATTAGTAACCTTACATGAGAGTGACTGACTAAGAAGAAATGAGATAGGCTAAGAAAAAAAGTGTGTAAAATTCCTATTCTGTCTATCCCTTTTTAACAAAATTAGGTTAAGAATAGAGCTGGTAGCTAGTTGAGAATTGTGATATAGCTGAGTAATCGGGGGCATTCATGACAAAATATTTTTCTTCGTATCAAAAGACTATAATAACACTCCAACCAAGCTAAATAAAAAATGTAACCTAGCTGAGTAACTAGGGATATTTATGACAAGCTATTTGCCTTCATGTTAAAAGATTGGGTGATTATTAAAGAAAATCTAAAAAGATAGTGCTTGTAATAAAATTAAATCTACTAATCTTTTAAAAACAACAAGAATTTTCCTAAAGGGTTACTTAGTTTTGGTTTACATTTTTAATTGATCAATAATAATAATTTCATGCTTATAAGTGCCATAGGTGCTTGAATAGGATTTCAATATTTTGATTGATATGTATATACAAATCAAATAACTTAAACATAAATGGAATAAGTCAGTCTATTGTTTAAGTGGTTGATGTTTAATGTTAAGTTTGTTCCATGAGATTAGATGTCATTGTATTATTATTGCATTATTGCATGATTATTTGTTTTTGTGTTTTTTTATTTTGTAGTTTTAATCTTGCTTAGGGACAGGCAAAGATTTAATTGTGAGGATGTTGATAAGTGTATATTATAGTATGTTTTCTATATTTTTAAATGTGTTTTTAAGTGTTTTCTTAGATGATAATCATGTTTTTAGGGCTTATAATTGTGTTCTTATTAATGTTTATTATGTGTTTTAATTTATTATTGTTTTAATGCAAGGATTTTATCTTAATATTATGTTTCGAAGATTGTTTGATGTGTTTGTTAGTGAGTGAAAATAGGAAAATTTGAAGAAAGGATGAAGAGGACTTGAAAAATAAGAACATACACGATCGTGCATGTTAGCCATATAGGGATGAACTATCTGGTATGATTGTGCATCCCCATGCATGATTGTGCTAGAGAGTTTGGATGGTGATGAACGATCATGCATGTATAATGCACGATCATGCACAGACAATTTCCATCTTGCAAGATTTTTGTATTCTTGATGTTTCGGGCCTATTTTTGGAACCAAAATAACTGAGAAAACCCTAGAAAGAACCTAAGAGGCTCAAGAGTATAAAAAGGAAAAGAAAAACACCAAAAAGGAGGCTGCACATCATAAACAAGGAGACCAAAAATGGAGACATCAAGATCAACTCCATTTTTTCCAAAATTTCCAAATAAAGACTTAAAGTTGTTTTCTTTCTTCTATCTTCTTATATTTCATTATCTTAGATGTTGATTCTGATTAGTGGTGTGTTAAACATGATTATGGATTTATAAATCTATTTTGGGGTTTATTCTTGAATTGTTTTGTTTAACTGTATTCTTATTGAATTCAGTATATCAATGCTTTGTGTTATTTGTGATGCTTATACTTGATAAGAAATCAAGAGATTCAATCAAAGCTATTTCCTTTAAACTATGCAATGAGAGTTAGTAACTTAATAGGGTTACTAATATTAGGTTAATAAATAATTTAAGAGAGATCTTAATTCTGAGTTAATTATCTTTAGGATTGCTTCAAATCTAATTGAGTTGTTAAGAGTAGTTTTGTGAATCAAGAGGTTGCAATTCAGTTTTTATCTATTTCAATTGGAATTAATGGATTAGATCTCAAGAGAGGGTAATCAAAACCTTAGAATATCTAGGATCAAGCGTAATTGAATTAACAAGATAAAGGGAAAACAAAACAAGGATAAAATAACCTTTAAGTTTCCCTTAATGATTAACTTCGTTCTTATGGCTAGCTTCACTTATTCAATTGTTTAGTTTTATTATTTTATTTTAATTTCAATTAGTTGATTTTACTTTCAATTAATTTAATCGTTATTATCTTAGAAAAAGTTTATTTAATTTGTTAGGTGACTAATCCAATCCTCATGGAATCGATATATTGCGACTACAGTATACAATCTATATACTTGTGATATTGCATACATTAAAACTAGCAAAGAAGTTATTTTATTTTATGCACTTCAATTATGCACATTAGGGACAATATACAATTTTAAGTGTGGGGAAGGGAATTCAATTGTTTTAAGTTTATTATAATATTTTTATTAAATCTTATTAACTGATATCTCGAGTTAGTTAAAATCTATCCAAAATACTTTAAATCATAATTTATTGTTAAATTGAATTAATATATAAAAGGATGAAAGTTATAATAGACTTGCTTTTATAAGTTATATTTTTAGTAATCATTAAGATAATCAAATTGAATAAAAATTGCATATTATTTACACACAAGATCATTTTTATGAGCTTTTAAGGCTAAGAGCAAATGCATCATTATTTACAACTCTTTTATTCTTTCATGTATATTATCATGCATAGTCGGATAATTTTAGAAATTGCTTTTATTATTCATATTGAGATCACATATGTTAAATTATAATCATTGAAATGATAAAGGCATTTAGATTAAACCCTTATTTAGCCTATTTTCTTGATTATCCTACCATATTTTATCACTTAGGAGTAACCAATTTTGAGAATTATCCTTTTTATTAATTATAACCACATTATTATCATTTGCCTTATTTTTCTTAAAGTCTTTTTTTTTAACCTGAAGGCTATTTACATTTGCTTGCTTGATTGATTGAAACTTAAAATTTGAAAAGGTCCAATATTTCTTTAATTGTTGGTACATGATGAATATTTGGAAAAAAAATTATTGCTGGCATAATAAGTGAAGAAAGAAAAAAAATTGTTAAAGTTATAGTACCTATAGAATTATGGTGTGAAAGACCTATATTGTGAAGAAATAAGTTGCATGTAATTTTGTTTATGTAAATTCCCTTCACTATTATCACCATTTTTATTATCCCAATCATACCCTAACCTAAGCCTTATTAAAATCTTGTAACAAGACCTTCTGATTTTTATTTACAGTTTACTTATAAGTGGTGGAGATATCATTTTATTGAAAGCTTTTGGTTAAGATTCCTTCTATGTATTGATTTAAGAGTTCTTACACTTTTCACCCTAAACACTTTGAGTGCATTGAGTTAATCCTTAGAGAGGGTGTAAAAATATGTGCTTTGAATTTCAAAAAGATTATCTATGTGATTGTTTTTTATGTTGATTTAAGAAGGTTGGTTCTATAATGACTTAAATCTAATTGTTTGCTAATTTTGATATGATATGATGATTTAGATTGTGGATGGACAGGTTGAGGATAATAAGGGATGGATGTTTATAAGGTTGATGATTGAGATTATAATTTGCTTGAGTATAAGCAAAAGTTTAAGTGTGGGGATGTTTGATAGATAATTATTTATCTATATTTATATACCTATATTTAATATGTTTTGATTCTTATTTAAGAATTTTATAGTCTTTTGGTACTTAATTTGCTTCAAGTGTGTTTTTAGTTGATAATTGTCTTTATAGACCAAAAGGAGATGTATTCGGGTGAAATATAACGTGGAATGGAAGAATTAGAGCAATTGTGGACTTACACAGTTGTGTATAGTGACCATGTAAGTTATTGTAACCTTGTGGAGCTTTAAAGACACTATTTCTACACGTGTGGAGTTACACGACTGTGTATGTTAACATATATGATTGTGTATGTTGCCCATGTAAGTCTCTGTGACAGTGTAAACTCAACTAAGGTATTTTTGGAGATACACAATCACCTACACGGTCGTATAAGTGACCATCTATATTCCAGAAATCCTAATTCGTTAATATATAAGGATAAAAAGAAGGCTATATAAAGGGAGGCAGATTAGAAACATCTGAATTCGGAGAGAGGCAATGACAGTCATTAAAGACACTTGAAAAGAAAGAGGAAAAACATAGAAATATTCTACACATCATAAATAAGAAGATCAAATAACGGAAACATCATGTCAACTCAAGCTTTCTAGAATTTCCAAATCAAGGCTTTCAAGCTTATTCATTAGTTTCTATTCTATTTCATTATCTTGAATGTGAATTCTGATTATTTGTGTTTTGAACATGATTATGGATTTCTATGTCTTTTTTAGGGATTATTCTTGAATTATTTTGTATAACTTTATCTTGTTGAGTCCAATATATTAACGCTTTTTGATAATTATCATGCTTACAATTGATAAGAAATCGAGAGATTGAATCAAAGTTATCTACGTTAAGTTGCACAACGAGAGTTGGTACCTTAATAGACTTATAAATATCAAGTTAATAAACAATTGAAGAGAAATCTTAATTGTGAATTAATCATCCTTAAGATTTCTTCAAATCCAATTGAGTAGTTATGAGTAGTTTTGTGAGTCAAGAGGTTGCAATTCGATTATTATCTATGTCAATTGGGATGACTTGGTTAGATCTTGATAGAGGATAATCAAAACCTTAAGATATCTAGGATTAAGCATAATTGAATCTACAAAGTAAAGGGAAGACAGAATGAGGATAGAATAACCCCTAAGTTTCCATTATTAATTAACTTCACTCTTATTGCTATCTTTACTGATTTAATTGTTTAGTTTTATTATTTTATTTTAATTTCAATTAATTCATTCTTTAATTACCTTAGAAAAATGTGCACTCAAATTATTAGGTGACTAATCCAATCTTCGTGGAAACGGTATCTTTTATACTACAAGTTACGACTAGTATACTTAAAGTATGAAAAATATATATATATAATTGCAAACATCTAGCTTGGCTAAATATTTCTTAAATCAATACTAATCAAGAATAAAGTAACATTTTCTTT
The DNA here is from genome assembly GCA_026770325.2 of Erythroxylum fimbriatum. Classification (NCBI taxonomy): domain Eukaryota; kingdom Viridiplantae; phylum Streptophyta; class Magnoliopsida; order Malpighiales; family Erythroxylaceae; genus Erythroxylum; species Erythroxylum fimbriatum. The sequence goes on from JANZLH020102284.1 coordinate 14,140, forward strand.
TAATGGTATTTGAAAACTATTTTTAAAGTATCATTCTACTTTGGTTGAATATTTCTTAAATCTATACTAATTGAGAATAAGTGAACATTCTCCCTTATTACTTTCAGTTAATGAATCATGTATTAATGACTTAAATATCCCCATATAACTTATGTGATATTTAAATGATGACCAATCGAATCATCCTTTAACGAGGATAGGTCTTAAATATTATCAAAATATTGATATCCTTGTATGAGATATTTTGGAAATCTCAAATCAAAAATCACTTATACAATATCAAAATAAACATTTTTATAAATACATAATTAATGTTTTATATGAAATTCTCATATCGAGTCACTTAAATAAACTTGTTTTATACTAATTAATCACATATTTGTGTATATATCTTTATATTTTAGTTTATGAGATTAAATTTACTTCGCAAAGAAATATATATGTGTGTGTGTGTGTGTGACAATTTTGTGGTTTATTTTTTCTATTTTTAGAGAGCAACGACAAATATTTTAGGGTAATACATAATTATAATATAAATCTCATAATTACGATTTTCCGTATAATTTTATTTAAAAAATATATTTACCTTATGAATTTTATTTTCTAAGTTAATTAATTAAACAAATATATATAAACATAATTATACAATAAATATACAATTAAATTATTGGCTCACTAGATAAACTAAGAAAAAGAAACACAGAACGAGAAAGGTCTCAATAAGTACAAATTTCCGGTAATTTCATCCGAGTGCTCGTAAAGTATTTGCTTTTCATCAGGGACTCGTCAAAAGTCTCAGTTTTGTTGATGTAATCGCTGACGTTTGTGATTGAAGTATTCCTCTAGGAGTTTCCAAAACTAAACAAGTCATATGCTACTGATGTTGATTCCACTCAAATAATTACACGAAAATCGGCTCTTAGTTGTCCAAAAAGTAGAGAAACTTGACCTGGAGTTAATTGCAATGGCTGAGGAGGTTAAGCTACTGGGGGCTTGGGCAAGTCTTTTTAGTCGCAGAGTAGAAATAGCTCTGAAACTGAAGGATATACAGTACGAATACACAGAGGAAGACCTATCAAACAAGAGTGCTTTGCTTCTCAAGATTATATAACAGGAGCTTTAAGCTATAATTATAGTTGCACAGAATCAAATTCATGTTAACAGCAGGAATTTACTTTCATTGTTCAGGTTTTGTTGGCTAAAACATGTTTTTAGATGATAATCTTTGTTTACATAGCTTATTTCATGTTACATAATACTTTGTCGCAAATACGGACAAATGTTACTGAGAAGTAATTATACCCCATACTATTGTTAGATGTAGCTGCTTCTATTATGCCCCAGCAAAACTTATCTGGGCCATTTTATGATACCAGAAGTCAAGAAGTTGGAAAATTGAGGCTCAATCATTCTCTATTTTGTCAAATCTAAACTTAGGATAAGGCAATCCCATTGTCAACATCGCCTATCTTCATCTTAGGAAAATCTAGCAACTAGAGGAAAACCTGGCAATCAATGACTAATAACCATTTCCGTCGTCTAATCCATGCAAGCTGCCAACTTCCTTCCAGTTGCCAGAGTATTGCCATTAGCCAACCGCAGCAGCACAAGCAACCCTAATAACCACAAAAACTTTATGCTGCTGGTGACCTTTTTAGCATTGGCCAAAACATTAGAAATTTTCTTCAATCACTGACAATTCGAGTACAATAATTGCAGGCAAGAATTCCATGAAACTGAAGCAATACGACCAATTCTGACAACAAACTTCAATCATAGATCTTCATCATAGATTTGAGAAGCCCACTTTTATGGATGATCTTCATCATAGATCTAGTGAAAGAATATACGTATAGGTTTTGACAACAAACTTCAATCCAAAATCTTAAAGCATTAGGTTTATGAGTTTTTTTTCACTTCCTTCACTAGTTCCATCTCTTTCTAATGTGAGATTCTTACTCACACTTGACATCCCAACAATCTCCCCCTCAAGTGTTAAGTTTCACATTGAGCTTGGACTTTCCCTTAAGCGGAAGCCTTTTGCTTAGCAGTTCAAGTATATAATGTCACCAAGAGCCCTTTTACTCCACTAGTTTGGGTCCACCAGGAGTCTCCTTGCTCTTCTTCGTGGGGAGGTAACCACGAGATTCGACTATCGTGTTTATGCTCGTCTCTTGCCGAACCATCGGCTCTGATACTACTTGTTAGATTTGGAGAGCCTACTTTCATGAGAGATCTTTATTATGAATCTAGTGAGGGAAAATCGTACTCATGGGTTTTGACACTATATTTCAACCCAAAACCTTAAGGCGTTAAGTTTATGGTTTTTTTTTTCTCTTATATGCTCTTCATTAGTTCTATCTCTTTCTAATTTAGGATTCCTACTCACACTTAATATCCCAACAGTCAGAAATGTTAGGTTCGAAACATAACATCTCCATGGTACTCATTTTGTGTGGCCAATGAACATAACTTTTTTTGGTATTATATAAATTAAACTCTTTTTATTTATTTTTAATTATTTTATTGAATAATTTATTTCACTATTTATATTTATATATCAAGATTATTATCTAACAATATATTATGATCACCTAAATGTTAAGAATGTCAAAGTATTTTTAACTAACTTTTCCATGCATAATTTTTCTATATAATTTAATCTTTTCATCAATCATCATACAATATTTTGATTATACATAAAGTATGAAAGTAATGTCTACTCCATATTAATCTAATCATATTAGTCCTCTTATAATAGTAAGTGATTCATTTAAATGAAATTTAAAAACTATTTTCAAATTTCCATTCTACCTTGACTAAAGATTTCTCAAATCAACACTAATAAAGAATAATAGAATAATCTCTCTAATTACTTTAAAGTGATGAATCATATATTAATCATTCAATTACTTTCATAGAGTTTATGTTACATCCAAATATCAATTAAGTTACCCTTGACTGGGATAGATCCTTTAATAGTATCAAAACAATGGCAATTCTTATATGACATATTTTGGAGATCTCAAGTTAATGATCATTATACAATTCTCACAATGAGAATTTTCACAAATATATAAGTAATGTTTCAAATAGAATTCTCATATCGGGTATATTTAGTGAACTTATTCTTTATCAAGCACATATATATTTATTTAAGTATATTCATATTTTAGTATATAATATAATTATTTCTTTCACAAGGAAAAAAGCATACATTTCTAGTCTTTTAGATAATGTCTAGTCTTAATAGTAAATTATGAACAACTTAAGAATAATATTTAAATGTAATATAAATCTCATAAATCATAATTATAAAATCATCATAATTCTATTTGTAAAATATATTTATTTAAAGGAAATTATCTTATATGTTAGTTAAGTAAACACACAAGTACAATATAAAAAATAACTTTAATTAATTATATCATAAAAATTACAACCAATTGATGGACCGTAGAATATAAATTTACACCCGGTAGTCTTAATGTGCTTAAAAACTCTATGGCCTGTTTGGTTCAAAGAATAGAATAGACAAGGAATAGAATAATTATTTCTGGGAATAGAAAAGATGAGGAATAGAATAGAATGAGTATTACTTTGTTTGGTTTAAGAAATGGAATAGATAAAGAATTTCTATTCTAATGTTTGGTTTGAAAATATAAACTTGGAATAAGAAAGGAATAGGTAACAAAAAGACTAAAATGTCCTTATTATTATTGTTGTTGTTGTTATTATTATTAATAACTTTTTATTATTATTATTATTATTATTATTATTATTATTATTATTGTTATTATTATTAAATATTATTATAAATTTCTACTTATTATTAAATTTATCTATTATTATTATTATTATTTTTATTATTATTATTTATTTATTTATTATTGTTATTATTATAAATTTTCTACTTATTTTTATTAATTTATTTTTATTTTATT
>JANZLH020105360.1:0-17990 GCA_026770325.2 Erythroxylum fimbriatum
AAACACGCTGACCCACTTGTGTAAGAAATGCAGAAGATATTTTAGTACCTGTGAGCAAAGTGGAAAGATTCACCCCAACCAAATTCATAAAAGCTAGTTGCAAGGTCGTAATACTTATTCACCTGAAATTCACATGACATGATAGTAACCACTGAGCTGCACTGTTGGGCCTGACAGTTAATCAGCTCAGAAGAAAATATTTTAAAAAGTATAATTCGGACTTTCATTAATGATGCAACAGTTAAAAATGGTGATAATGCATTAATATCCTTAAAAAGCAATAAATAAATAAATAAATATCCTACATTTTAATAATTATTTTCAGGCTATATTCATCAAAAGGTCATTGTAAGTTATACTGTAATATCCTTGAGAAGCAAAGATGAAGTTACAAATATGGAACTCATCTTTCATTTTCAATTGCTCGTTGCTTGATATCAAGCTTTTAACACTAGAACCTGAGACATCATTTTACTACAGTTATATAAGAGAGTGAAACATTGTGTTGGTGGTAGCGAAACCAGAAATCTTGCTATGCAATTTGATTCCTAGAATGAGTCAGTAAAGTCAATTTATGGAAAGAAAATTAACTAACTATGCTTACCAGTTACCCTGTCTGTGTAGTTAGCTTTTCTCTCTTCCTCAGCACCTCCATAATGAACATGATACTTCTCATACCTGAACCATTAAAATTTATGTTCATAAAAAATTCAACATTGAACACCTCAGATATAATAAGGTTGTTGGTCCCGATCACAATTTGCAGGCATTTCTTTTAAAAGAAAGAGAAAATAAATGAAATAGTTAAACAAACAGAAAGAAAAGAAGTCTTGTTTGGAAAAAGAAATTTAAAGAACAATGAAACACCCAAGAAAAAGGTATGTCAGCACTGTTGCTCAATGTTTAATACATATCCTGCCCATTATTCATAACACTAGTTCGTTAAAGAAGATGATACAACTCATGAACAGTACATTTCTTTTGTAATGACATTTACTCGACTTTTGTTCTATTTTAATGAGAAAATAACAGGCTAACCTTCGGTGCCAATATTTTGAAAATCAAGGTACCCCGAAAAAGTCAAAATGCTCAAACTGCTGTCTAGCGTCAGCTTATGGTGGGTCCATATTAGTAAAATATTAGTAGGACCATGTGATCTAAGAGTCCCGTCTCGGAGAATTTGTACATAATCTTAGATGGTGCTCCTCTATTTCAGCCGAATTGTGGGAAGTTTTGTCTCAGCTTGCATGGCATCTAGAATATGCCGTATTGAGTTAGAAGATAATTCGTTAGCAGTGATAAATATCCTGTCATCCCTATACATGCGTTCAATGTCCCTCAATTTCTTTGTCCTAGGCATCAACGAGCTCTTTACTCATAACTTGGTCATTCTACCATGTCACATATACAAAGAGCAACCAATGTACAGACTGACTTGTCAATTTTGCAATTCAGTTTGAGCTAGGAAGCATTTCGTTGGAACATATACCCACAGGGTTCATTTCAATCCTCTTAAGAGATATATCGAGGATTTGTTTCCCACGACTAGTGACGTTATTTGTTTCGATTTTTTCTACCCTTTTCATGTGTATATATATATATATATATATATCGCATTCGCAACGCAAGCGGGGAATACTTTTTTATATAAGTGTGATAAATCCGATCCCACAACACATGTCCAAAGGATGATAAATCCGATCCCACATCACAAGTTCAAAGGTGATAAATCTGACAAAGTGTGACTTTGGATGGGAGAATCTTTGAACAGTAATCGGTATAATTATGTTAAGGACATTCGCTTTTAAAAAATAGAAAATAAAGAGCATGAAATTCCGATTCATTATCTCTAACCAAAGGCAGCGACAACAAGCAAGTGTATCCGTTTTCCAGATACGTTATGTGGACCAAACAGGCCCGCCCATTCAATCTATCAGAAAAAGAGACGAAAAATCTTCAATTTTCCTAGATATCAGTCTAATTCATTTTCCTATAAATCAAGAGATAAAGGGAATCTACAGCGAGAAATCTTGAAAAAGCGAGATCAACCTTTATCAAGTTAATAAACGTAAAAGAAATCCGAGAATTAAGAGACCTTAAAGTTAAAGCACAGTTCACTAAACAGTAAAGACCACACTCTACAGAGAGAGGCAGACAGTAGCAACAATTGGGAGACAGATAGACGGAAGATTCAAAGAGAATAAGTGTCTACTGTATAATAAATTAATAATCCGAAACCATAAAGCACTACCACACCATGCATGGAATGGAAGGAAAGCTACAGAAGATTCAAGAAGACGAAGAAGAAAACGGAAGAATCAAAACTCAAAAGGCAGTTCTAGATAAAGAAGAAAAAAAATAAAACAAAAACCAGAAAAAGAGAAACGTACTTTGCAACCGCGGAAAGGACATCGTTCTTTTCGATCTTTCCGCCTAAACCAGCCGCTAGATCCAACGCTCCAGGTTTGACATTTCGCAGTTAGAGAGAAGGATTCACCGAGATCTGTATATTCAACAAAAACAACACCAAATTAAACCCAAACAAAAACAAAACTATTCGAAGAAATTGTAAAACATATTGAAGAATTTTTCTTATTTGCCAATTAATTAAAGGATCGTCAAAGGAAAACACTTACGATTCCCCTTGAATCTGAATGGAGACGACGAGAAAAAAAAAGAAAGAGAGCGGAAAAGGGAAAAGTAAAGAGGCAGTGTGATTAGAGGCTCTAGTCGTCACTATAGAGTGTAGTTGGCATAGTCTATAAATATAGCTTGAGCGCATATCTAGAATAGTTCTTTTACGTCTGTCTAGAGCAAAGAAAAGGTCAAAAACAAACGGAGCCAAGTCATCAAAATTTACAAATGGAGTAAGTGTCGATCGAATTTTAGAGTAACTTTGGAATTTTTTAATTTCGGGTTTAAACTCAAAATAACATTTTTTACAAAATAATATTAAAAAAATTTAATTTCGGGTTTAAACTCAAAATAACATTTTTTACAAAATAATATTTAAAAAATTTTAATTTCGGGTTTAAACTCAAAATAATATTACAAAATTAGAACAGCAACAATAGAGAATTTCGTATGATACTCGGCGTCCTTTTTCTGAGCACAACGAGATTCTCTGTATGGGACACGTCATGCCACTCATACCAACCCACGTGATGAATGCTTGTTTTCACGGGTCGGTCATTTGACTCATTTTGGACTGTTGTCCTATGTTGATAAGCTGGGGCTCTGTGGATATTTTGTGCTTGTGTTTTAAGTTTTAACAAACAAGGGGCAAGTTTTTAACTTGGGTTTCGGAGTGAATTAAATGATGAGTTAATTTAGGATTTTTAAGATTAGTATTATTATCATTAATATTAATATTCATAATATTTCTATTTTTATATTTTTATTATAATATTTTACATAAAAAAATTTATGTAAAATATTAATATTAATGATAGTAATACTAATCTTAAAAAATATAATAATTTTTTAACTTGGATTTGAGGAAGTTGCCCAGCCTAAATTTTTTATCTTTAAAATTAACCTATCCTTCCTTCTGAAATGATCTGAAAAAAAATTAAAGAATAGAATAGAAAGAGATTCGTTATAAGAACTTACAGGTTGTACATTACTACAAACTAAGAAAAGTGAGTCACGATAGACGTCAAAATGGTTGCAATTCTAAATAGCTCATAGAAAGAGACTATTTCCCGATCCAAAGCCAAAATGGGTAATATCAGGAGCAGTTGAGAGGTATTCAACAATCAAAGTGATGCTTCTACTCCTTTTACAACATCTCATTGATCCTTCAGTTGTGCTCGTGACGGTGGATCGATTGTTGTCCAGCGTTCACGTGTATTTGTTGCTTCTATTAGAAAAAAAAAAAAGATTGAGTCTGCCTGATCAATCGGATCGTTGCCTTTTGCTAGCACAAGTATTTGTTGCTTCTATCAGAATTTGACACTATTGTTCGCAAGAATAAGGCCAAGTTTCTTGCTGTAAATTTCAGCCATATATAGAATAAATATCTTAATAGATTGACAGTGCTCTTACTTTTACCTGACGACTCTTACTCTAACGACTTATGTATATGATCCAAAGTTATGGATACCGCACCGAATTTGGTACCGGATTGAGCTCTGAAACGAAACTGTATTGGTACCGTTTCGGAAATTTTTTTAAATTTATGAAACAGTCCCTAAAATTTTTAAAAATGGCAAAATAGTCCATATTGATATATTATACAGTTGTACTGTACACTTTACTAGTTTACTATTTACATCAACAATGCTTTTCAAAAATCTTAATAATAAATTATAATGACAATTAATATGAAATAACGGTAATTTTTAAATGTTTTACATATAAATAATAACCACAATTAATATAAACAAAAACAATCATCTTCATACAATTATAAGAATAATACAAACCTAACAATCACAAAACAATCATAATTCCATTTCCATTTACAACAATTCTCAATTCTAACAATCACAATTTCATTTACATTTCTATCAATAATCAACAATTTCCAATCCCAACAATCACAAAACAATCATAATTCTATTTCCATTTACAACAATTCTCAATTCTAATAATCACAAAATAATCATAATTTCATTTACATATCTTTCCATTTTTTACATTTTCTAATTCCAGCAATCACAAAACAAACTTACATACATCAACAATTTACATTTCCAATAACTTCCAATTGCAACAATCTCAAAACATACATCAACAATTTCTATTTTTATCAATTTCCAATAATTTCCAATATCCAACATTCATAAAACATACATCTATAATTTATATTTCCAAATTCCAACAAATTCTAATTACAAAAAATATTTTACTTTAATATGTTCATATTTCAATGATTTAGTTTATGAATTTGTAATGTACACTCGTAATTGTTATACAAAATTGAAATTCACGTCCTAAACAATTTTTGGATTAGGAAACAATGAAACAACACATCTTAAAGATAAGGTAAATAACAAATTTGGCTCAATGTTTATGATTTAAAAAGCAACTGTAAAAGCATCAAAATTTAAAATGGGTGAATTAGGTTGGTTCATCATTCATGATTGTCTTATTTTAATTTTAATTCAAAATTAAAAATTGTACATATCTAAAAATAATAATTAGAAAATTGATTAGTTTTCTTTTTTATAATCATATAAAGACTTCATTTCCTCTCTATTGTGCCTTGTCTCTTGTGTGAGATCTCACCTTAGCTTAGAAAATTGATTAGTTGTCTTTTCTTACACATTAGCTTAGATATCCTTAATTATCATGAGCCATAATGTTCTTAATTATCATGGGTGACACTTATCGTACCAGGTCATCACAAACCAATACAATCTTCTGACCAACAAAAGGTCTCTTTGAGTCCAACACGTGTCAACCTTATAAGCAGATGGCAAATGCTTGACTTCTTCTCCTTCTCTCCTCATTAATAAATTAATAATAATTATTATAATACACAAAAATATTAATCTAGAAATTATTCCGATCTTCGACTTCAATTGTCAAAGATCCATTTCTTTGATTATAACTTTTATAAATGAAAATATTAAAAGAATCGTAATATTAATCCAGATATTAAAATTAATAAATTAATAAAAATTTAGAAATGACCGCACCACACTTTTTTAACTGGGCGTTACAACTCAAACTTTATCTTTATCGACTTTATGAAATTAAATTAAATTAATGATTAATTAATTATATCTGATGGATGAGGATAACATTGCCCACGATCTCCCTATCATTTCATTAACTTTTTTTTAATTAATTACTTAACAATTTCTCTTTGTCTACTACTTGTATTTAATCTCCAAATTATGAGACATAATGTTTCTTTTATGCCATTTCTCTGTTTCCATTTTACTCTATGAGGAGGAGAGATAATCCATCATCTTCGTGTTCTCTTTTGCTGTTTGTTTATGTTGTTGATCTTCGAGATGTCACCGGTGGCTTCAGACGCGTCTCCAATGGCTTCAAACATGTCTTCGGTGTTGCGGTGCGGTGCCTTCACGCGGAGAAGGTGGTGGTCGGTGGCGTCTTCAGGTCCCCGTGGAGGAGGAACTGTCTTCGATGCCGAGGGAGGATGAGGCGATGAGCGAAAGAGGATGAGCGCTAGAGCAGACCATGCGACACGACGGTGAGAAGAGGAGAGAGGCAGCGCGACAGTGAGAAAATGAGAGAAGAAGAGGCTGAAGAAAAGTCCAGAAGGCAGAAACTCTCGGCCGGTAGGAGAGGGGGGTGGGAAATTTAGGGTTTTTTTAAAAAAAATTTGCATATTAGTCCTTGCATTTTCACGAGATCATGGTACCGGCCGGTATCTTTCGGTACTGCCGGTACCGACCGAAAATCATTGGTACCTGCCGGTACCAGCCGGTATTTAAGGCAGGTACCAAGGTGGCCCGTTCCGTTCCGATTTCCGACCGGTACGGTACGTTTCTGCCGGAATCACCCGGAACAGAACGGTATTCATAAGATTAATATGATCATATACATAAATAAAACTGTCGGATAAAGAAAATATAAACTAATTAGTAGACATTTGATAAGATAAGGAATTGATTGATAGAAAGTACTAAAAAAGAGCAGATTCAAGCAAAACCCAGCACGTTGTATCGTCCAAAATAGGTATCAGATAGGAAAGCACCGACTAGAGGTGTTATGTTTATGATGCCATTGAAGACATCAATAATCAGTGTGGCTATCACACTCTTCAAGTTGAAGATGCTTGTGAGATAGACGACCATATTTACGAGAGTTCCTGTAGTCCCAAGTTTCTCAAAGGTCTCATTTCCTGTCACAAAATTTATTAGATAGTAGCTCAAAAGAACAAGGAGGTGACCATGTGTAAATAAATATAGACCGTACCAAGGATGAATGGCAAGGATTTGATTCCTCGGTATTTGATGGTTGTGTTATCAGCTAATGGCGCCTCTACCTCTTTACTTTCCATGGATGTTCAAAGGGAATGTTTCTTCAATTAATATAAACAATATTTGGTGGGGGACGATGATTGAACAGAAGAAACACTGAAAAGTTCTATAAGTGAGATGTTTAGCTATTTTTTGCTTGTATATAGAATAACGTGAGGCACTGAAAAAGACTAGCATTTAAGACACTACTAATTTCTTCCAGATTCTCTTTTTAGCTACTGCCATGGGATGAAAAGTCCTTATCTATACCACCAAACTTTTAACATGGGTTTAAAACGTTCTCTCAAACTCTTAACTATGCATATTTTACATTAAAAGATTAATAATTATACTGCATCTTGTATGTACAATATAACTTGTAAGAATTTTAATCTTGTACGTGGCATTAGAAAACATACCTTAAATAACTAGATTATTGTATCTATAATTTTATTTTCTTTCCATCAATAATGTATACCATCCAATAAGAAATTGGTTTGACTTTTCTTTAAAACTCCTTTATTTTAATACTCAATTTGTCGGTCCACTTTTTTATTGATTTAATGTTGAGATTTTACCTTTTAATTTAAAATTAAGATTTGGAAATAGATGAAAAAAGATATTGTTAGATTTCTCCACTAACTTTTAGAGTCATTCTTAAGTTTTAATTTTTTAAATATAATTCTAAATAAGTGCCCTCAAAGTTTCTTCTAGTAATTTAAGTTTTATATTTAATATATAATTATAGAAATTAAAAAAAATTAATTACTAACTGTTAACTCGTTTTACTAATTTATCCTCATATTTAAGTGGTTGTTCGGTCATTTGTATACTGGTGAATTTTCTAAATGTACTATAATAAGATGATTTTTCAATATACTGTGAATTAGAGCAAAATTCAGACACAAAAAAATTGCCTGCTGAGTATATCTTGACGAGAAAAAACAAGAACCACTACAACCTTAAGGCCTAAACCGTGGGATAAAGATGTCGGGGTGCAAGTTTTAATTGCAATAGCCAATTTGAAGAACTAGTTGCAAATCGAGATCAGATGAAAACGACTTTAATTTCATGAAAAGACAAGGGATTTTCATAATTTTGTCCCAATAGTTACTGACGTAGGGAACTCCTGACAGATCGATATCTTTGTAGGCAACAATATTACATTGGCCAGAGCAGAGCTAATTGGTGGTACTTTGATGTTAAGTTACATATAATACTTAGCCTCTGGAACTTTCAGACAAGCGGTTTCTATTTGTATGATTGATCTGCTTTAACGCTCAACGGATCTCGATTTGCTTCAACCCTCAGCTGATCTTGATTTGCTTCAACGCTCAACTGATCATTGCCTGGCGTTTGTTTGTGTTGATACAAGCTAGCACACACCAAAAAGTACCCAAGATTGACAATTCCTAAAGCAGCAATTGTGTAATAAAAGTAGTGCAGTTTCCTTTTGTTGAGGTCCTGTGACAACCAATCCCCACCTGAAGACCCTGATGTGACATTGTGCACAGCTGAAATAAGAAAACTAGTTAAGAAGTTTGATACTGCCATGGGAATACCGGAGAAGGCATTGGCAATGCTTCTCATATTTTCAGGGAACTGTTTGTAGTAAAATCTGGTGAGGCCGATCAAGAAAAACGCATATGCTATCTCGGTTATGACCAATTTAGGGATTAACCACAACGCAGACGTGGATGATACAGCTCCCTTTTTCGGCTCAAAACTTATCGATTGCTTTGTAAGAGCTAGATGCCTTCGGTGATCTTCAACCCAAGCTGAAACTAAGGTGGAAAGGATTGATAGAATGATCTTAGTTCCCTTTCTTTGGAGTATTGTTATTCTACCTTCCTTGCCAGTGAATCTAAATAGAAAAGGAACTACAACTCGGTCATAAATAGAAATCTATAAAGTAAGGCCAACCATGGCGAAGACTATAAGTGATGCAGCAGGCACTGGTTCCTATTCTTCTATATGATTGAAGTGCTTGCAGAGGGACGTAAAATGGTTGTAGCAATATTGCAGCATAGTACGCAATGGCTGATATCAATATTGAGACGACTCTCAAAACACATTTTACTTCTTCTACTTGTTGTATGTTGGAAAGAGTCCAAGGGTTAGCAGCTGAACCATCTTTATTGATTCCGTCTTCATTTATTATAATTGCACATCTTTCAAGGAACCTGTTGTAAGAATGATTGTGGCTGTGGACTATATAGCTATATGAAAAGCATGCTTGAGAGTAAATAAGAGAAGGGACATCTCTTATCGAAATTGATCCGTGAGGGAAACCTTAGAATTCATAGCATTCGCTTGCTAATAGTTGAAAAGGAAACGGTCTGATTGGTCAGGCAGACTTAGTCTTCTTTTTCTGAAAGAAACAACAAATACTTGTGCTATATTTGCTAAAGGACTTCCCTTTAGCAAATATCTCTCAAGCATCTTCAACTTGAAGAGTGTGATAGCCACACTAATTATTAATGTCTTCAATGGCATTATAAACACCTTTTGTCGGTGCTTTCCTATTTGATACCTATTTTGGATGATACAACGTGCTGGGTTTTGCTTCGATCTGCTCTTTTTTGGTACTTTCTATCAATCAATTCCTTATCTTACCAAATGTCTACTAATTACTAACAAATATAGCACAAGTTTTTGTTGCTTCTATCAGAATCTGATACTATTGTTATCAAGAATAAGGCCAAGTCTCTTGCTGTAAATTTCAGCCATATATAGAATAAATATCTTAATAGATTGGCAGTGCTCTTACTCTTACCTAACAACTCTTACTCTAACGACTTATGTATATGATCATATACATAAAAAAAATGTCGGATAAAGAAAATATGAACTAATTAGTAGACATTTGATAAGATAAGGAATTGATTGATAGAAAGTACCAAAAAAGAGCAGATCGAAGCAAAACCCAGCACGTTGTATCGTCCAAAATAGGTATCAGATAGGAAAGCACCGACAAGAGGTGTTTATGATGCCATTGAAGACATTAATAATCAGTGTGGCTGTCACACTCTTCAAGTTGAAGATGCTTGTGAGATATTTGCTAAAGGGAAGCCCTTTAGCAAATATAGCACAAGTATTTGTTGCTTCTTTTAGAAAAAGAAGATTGAGTCTGCCTGACCAATCAGATCGTTGCCTTTTCAACTATGAGCAAGCCAATGCTATGAATTCCAAGGTTTTCCCCACTGATCAATTTCGGTAAGAGAAGCCCCTTCTCGGGTTTACTCTCAAGCATGCTTTAGTTATGGCTATATAGTCTACAGCTACAATCATTCTTGCAACAGGTTCCTTGAAAGATGTGCAATTATAACAAATGAAGACGGAATCAATAAAGATGGTTCAGCTGCCAACCCTTGGAGTCTTTGCAGCATACAGCGAGTAGAAGAAGTAAAATGTGTTTTAAGAGTTGTCCCGATATTGATATCAGTCATTGCGTGCTATGCTACAATATTGCTACAACCATTTTACGTCCCTCTGCAAGCACTTCAATCAGATAGAAGAATAGGAACCAGTGCCTGCTGCATCACTTATAGTCTTCGCCATGGTTGGCCTTACTTTATGGATTTCTATCTATCACCGAGTTGTAGTTCCTTTTCTATTTAGATTTACTGGCAAGGAAGGTGGAATAACAATACTCCAAAGAATGGGAATTGGGATTGTTCTATCAATCTTTTTCACCTTAGTTTCAGCTTGGGTTGAAGATCACCGAAGGCATCTAGCTCTTACAAAGCAATCGATAGGTTTTGAGCCAAAAAAGGGAGCTGTATCATCCACATCAGCCTTGTGATTAATCACTAAATTGGCCACAACCGGGATAGCAGATGCGTTTTTCTCGATCGGCCGCAACCGGGATAGCAGATGCGTTTTTCTCGATCGGCCACACCAAATTTTACTACAAACAGTTCCTTAAAAATATGAGAAGCATTGCCAATGCCTTCCCTGATATTCCTATGGCAGCATCAAACTTCCTAACTGGTTTTCTTATTTCAGCTGTGCACAATGTCACATCAGGGTCTTCAGGTGGGGGTTGGTTGTCACAAGACCTCAATAAAGGGAAACTGCAGTACTTTTATTACACAATTGCTGCTTTAGGAATTGTCAATCTTGGGTGCTTTTTGGTGTGTGCTAGCTTGTATCAATACTAACAAACGCCAGGCAATGATCAGTTGAGCATTGAAGCAAATCGAGATCAGCTAAAGGTTGAAGCAAATCGAGTTCCGTTGAGTGTTAAAGCAGATCAATCATACAAACAGAAACCGCTTGTCTAAAACTTCCAGAGGCTAAGTGTTATGTGTAATTTAACATCAAAGTACCACCAATTAGCTCTGTTCTGTCCAATGTAATACTGTTGCCTACAAAGACATTGTTCTGTCTGGAGTTCTCTACGTCAGTAACTATTGGGACAAAATTCTAGAAATCCCTTTTTTCATGATATTAAAGTTGTTTTTCATCTGATGTCGATTTGCAACTAGTTCTTCAAATTGGCTATTGCAATCAAAATTTGCACCCCAACATCTTTATCACACGATTTGGGCCTTAAGGTTGTGGTGGTTCTTGTTTTCTCTCGTCAAGATATACTCAGCAGATAATTTTTGTGTGTCTGAAGTTTGCTCTAATTCACACTATAAATTAATTATAGTAATCATCTTATTATCTACTTTGAATTATTATAATTTTAACAAATATTCAAAATCGTATATATTTATCAAAATCATATATATTTATTTTATTAGTACAAAATAAGAATGACAATGGGTGTGTGGCTCAAGCTTGGCATAAAATTTTGTGTTCAGGTTGGAGCTTGAAGCTTGATTAAGTTAAATTAAAATTGTATTTTAAAATTTTTTAAAACTAAAAGCAACCTCATGTTGCCTAAAGTTTTATTTGCTGCACATTTTCACTTCAACTAGACCATTCCACGCACTTGAGTAAGCAACTCCAAGAACAACTCAATGAAGTCCAAAATCGAGATAAAGGGCAATCCAACGTTAGAGGGCAACAATTCTTGCAGAAGTTTGTTAAATTATTAATCAAACGGTCGTATATGCATTTCGATGAAATAAATATTATAGAAATGACAGAAGAACAAAAAATCAATAAAAAGGCCAAGCATACCAGATAAGACCTTCCTTAGAAAGTTTTGCAGAGTATATTTGATTAATGCCCCACTCGTATAAAATTTTGCAGAGCACATTTGTTTAATGCTCCACTTGTATAAAGTTTTGTAGAGTATAATTGTTTAATGTTCCACTGGTAGCACTCAACGGTGACCAACTGCTCCAGTAGTAAAAATTTTTGCAGAGTTCATTCGTTTAATGTTCCACTTTTATAAAGTTTTGCAGAGTACATCGGTTTAATGTTTCACTTGTAGCACCCAACGCTAACGCACAAGCAACACTGCAAATATAAGCATCGACTCCTCAGATCTCGCGACTATTCCAAGTATTAGTTTCTTGACCACCAAGCACAATCACTAGTACGTTGACTCCACAGTCCTCATGTCTCCTAATTTAATCGTTTATATTGTTATACATCTCCTTTTTCTTGTTTTTTATGTCCTTGTTTTGTTTCTGTTGGTACTGCAGACCAAAATGGCAGAAGCCATACTCTATAACGTTGCAAATGAAATCATAAAGATATTGGGTTCAGGAGCTTTACAACAGATTGGAATTTGGTGGGGTGTCAACGATGATCTTAAGAAGCTCGAGAACACAGTTTCTACTATCCAAGCTGTGCTACTTGATGCAGAACATCGCCAGACACAAGTCCTTCAGATCAAAGATTGGCTTCGAAAGCTACAAGATGTTGTGTACAATGCAGATGACTTGCTTGATGATTTCTACGCTGAAGCTTTGATGCGAAAGGTAAAGAGTGGCAATAAGATCACAAAGCAGGTGTGCCTTTTTTCTTCACGTTCAAATCATATCGTTTATGGATATAAGATGGGCAGGCAAATTAAAGAAGTTAGAGAGAGACTAGATGACATTGCAACTGATTTGTGTAAAATGACGAGAGGGTCAAAAATCATTTTGAGCTGAAATTGTGGGTTTGTGTCTCTGATCCTTTTGATGTCAAACTTGTCATAGAAAAGATTCTAAAATCATTGTTGCCTGATTGGAAACCAGAAAATGAGGAGTTAGATCAGTTGCAAAGTCGACTAAGAAAAGGAATTGATGGAAAAAAATACTTGCTTGTTTTAGATGATGTTTGGAATGAGGACCTTAAGATATGGCTTGAACTGCAAAGACTCTTGACGTGTGGTGCAAGTGGTAGTAGGATAATAGTCACAACACGTTCTTCAAAGGTTGCAAAGGTTACTAGTAGTTTGTCTCCCTATGTTCTGAAAGGCCTCTCTTTCGGTGAGTCTTGGTCTTTGTTCTCAAAATTAGTGTTTCAAGGGCAAGAGCCGAAAACTTCCAGTGGGGGGAACCTGCCCCAAATTGGAAGGCAGATTGTAGAAAAATGTGCCGGAGTCCCTCTTGCAATAAAGACAATAGGGAGCCTTTTGTACTTCAAAAATCCAGACACAGAGTGGTTACCTTTCTTAGAAAATGAATTTTCTACGATATCACAAAATGAAAATGACATTTTGCCTACACTTCAGTTGAGTTATAACAATCTTCCCCAGAACTTAAAGCATTGTTTTGCATATTGTAGCTTGTTTCCTAAAGATCATAAATTCATTGTAGAAATATTGGTTCAACTTTGGATTGCAGAAGGGTTTGTTAAGTCATCAAACACCAGTCCGTGTCTAGAAAAATTAGGCCTTGAATATTTTAAGGACTTACTATGGAGGTCTTTTTTCCAAGAAGTGGAATACGATGGACTAGAAAGAATAGTAAGCTGTAAGATGCATGATTTGATGCATGATCTGGCAACTTTTGTAGCAGGATCAGAGAGCACCATATCAAAACCAAATGCTGATAATGTAGGTGAGAAAACCCGTCATGTATCATTTGACTTCACTATAGATGGGTCATGGCAAGTTCCGCCTCACTTTTATAATGCTTTGAGTTTGCGGACATTTCTTTTGCCAAGACAACAAGGATGGGATCTTACGGCGCTTGCTAAGTCAGAGTGGGAAACTATTTTTTTCAACTTTAGGCGATTGCGAGTGTTCGATTTAAATAAGACTGGAGTTGACGAAGTGCCAAATTCTATTAAAGAATTGAAACATTTAAGATATCTTAATTTTTCTTGTTCCAAAATTTCAGTCCTTCCAAGCTCTATATGTTGTCTACAAAATTTGCAAGTGCTTAAACTCTGGTTTT
Source organism: Erythroxylum fimbriatum (assembly GCA_026770325.2). Lineage (NCBI taxonomy): Eukaryota > Viridiplantae > Streptophyta > Magnoliopsida > Malpighiales > Erythroxylaceae > Erythroxylum > Erythroxylum fimbriatum. Next base: position 14,228 of record JANZLH020105360.1, read on the forward strand.
GCTCTAGTCTTAAGGAATTGCCAATTGGTGTTACAAAGCTGATTAATCTCCGGCATTTGGACTGTTACGGCTGTAATATTTTGACCCATATGCCACGTGGGATTGGAAAATTGACTTCTCTTCAGACATTAACTTACTTTGTGGTAGCAGAAAACAACTCTATTCAGAAAAAGGTCGGTGGGCTTGATGAATTTAAACGGCTTAACGGTTTGACAGGTTCTCTGACAATTGAAAGATTGCATTTCCTGAGAAATCCCCAGTTAGAATGTGAAGCTGCTAACTTAAAAGAGAAGCAACATCTTCAATCATTGAGTTTATGCTGGGACAGTAGTTGTGGTGGTTGCTATTCTGAAACTGAAAACCAGGAAGTATCATTGCAAGGCCTCCAGCCACATCCAAACATCAAAGAACTGGATGTTAATTATTATGGAGGTCTAAAATTTCCTGCTTGGCTCTCATCACTCACAAATCTTGTGGATCTATCTTTATTTTGTTGTCGTAATTGTAAACACCTACCACAATTGAGTTTAATCACTTCCCTGAAGTATTTACGGATCATCCAATTTCCTAAGTTGAAATACATTGACAGGAAAGATGATAATAGCTTCAGTGGTGCTAGAGGTCAAGGAAGAGAAGGAAGATCAACATTTTTTCCATCCCTAAAGAAGCTTGTAATTGAAGATTGTCCTGAGCTGATGGGATGGTGGAAACAGGATGATGATAATGATGCCGTGGCTAAATCAATTACTGTGTTGCCACAGTTTTCTTGTCTATCTGCATTGAGAATTTATCGTTGCCCTCTTTTGACTTGGATGCCACTTTTCCCATCTCTTGAAAACAGCCTGTGTTTGACCAAAGTCAGCTCAAAACTGTTGCAGCAGATAATGAACATGAACATAACACATTTTCCATCGTCATCACCATCATTAGCAATCACTCTTTCTTTTCCATCTTCTTCTTTAAACTCAATTGTCCAGCCGCTCTCCAAGTTGAAATGTCTGGATCTAGAGCAGATTGATGAACTACAATCCCTACCTGAAGAATGGCTAAAAAATCTCATCTCTCTTGAGGATTTACGGATCAGAAAATGTGAAAATTTGAGGTATTTGCCTCAAAGCACTCAACGCCTCACCACTTTACGTATTAGCGACTGTCCCCTTTTAACAGAGAAATGCAGAAATAGCAAGAGTGAAGATTGGCCCATCATTGAGCGCATTCCAAATATAGGGATTGATGGCCGTAGAATTCAATGGGAAGGCCATTACCTGTTAGATGATGGAGGGCTTCCGGACCATTGCTCGCGAGGTTTGTGTTACCTGTTTCATCAAATTCTTGTCAATTGAAATCTTAACCAATTTTTGTTTTCTCGTTTCCATTTTGCGTCTTCTAAACTTGCAACTTCATTTAATTCTAATCATGATGATTACATATGCAGATGATAGTATTCTCGGATAGCTGTTAAAATGAGTGAGACAGCTCTCTAGATGCCACTGTATCTAGACTTCGTCAACAACTTACTAAAAACAAACTGAGAATACTTTGTTTAGAGTACTGGTACGTATTTAATTTCCTTGTTGATTTTTTATTTTCTGCAGTCTGTCAATTGTTGCTTTTCCTAATTTCTATTTCAGGTTTGATCTCGTTCTTTCATAAGCTGCCATGCGATGCGACCCCATCGCAGTCATGTTTTGTCAAAGCTGATAGTATCCATGTCCACATCAGGTTTGTTAATCTGCCTTAGTCCTAAGCTTTGGGAACATATAATTTAAAAGTTTAACTAGAGTTATGTTTGAAACATATAATTTATACTCTTGGAATTTCTCTATTAGATTAATACTGTTTTCTTTAGTTTTGTTGAATTTATCCAATTGATTATTAGGATATTATATCGCCTAACTTAAACAATTATCATCAGAAATTTATAGTTTTAGTCATATTATGCTATTTTAAATATATTTATCCTTATTTTTATTTGCTTTTTCTATTTGTTAAACATATCATAAATAGGTCATATTTATATTGTAGGTACCATATGATAACGTCTTAAGAGATCTACATGGATTATGCATTCACAAGGGAGCAATACTAGTTAACATTGTGTATTATTTGAAGTGTTGTACTTTTAACGATAATAGTATATAATTTATACTTGTAATAATTCTTGTGCAAATTTTATGCATCTCTCTCTTTTCTGAACTGCTCAAGATTCTGTTATATTCGTAATTGATTATCTAACTATAAAGTACATGCTCCTTCTCCCCGCAGTCTGGTAAAATCTGCATGTTTTGACTTTTAATTTTGCATTTGATTCCGACTATGATGGAATTTGTACAATCACCGTTGAATATTTTTTGGACTTTCATTTCTTATTGTCCAGGCTATAATGTATCCAACCACTTGATCATAATCAAGAAGACTGACTTTTATTTAGATGAAACAGACCACCAACTTGGAAGCGTTAACGAAGATGAAGAAGACTTTTAATAAACTGGTTTGAATTTATTTAAGTTAGGTTATAGAGCAGATTGATGAACTACAATCCCTACCTGAAGAATGGCTAAAAAATCTCATTTCTCTTAAGGATTTACGGATCAGAAGATGTGGACAATTGAGGTATCTGTCTCAGGGCTTTCAACGCCTCACTTCTCTTAAGGATTTACGGATCATAAGTTGTGGACAATTGAGGTCTCTGCCTCAAAGCACTCAACACCTCACCACTTTACGTATTAGAAATTATCCCCTTTTAACAGAGAGATGCAGTAATAACAAGGGTGAAGATTGGCCTATCATTGAACACGTTCCAAATATAAAGATTGATGGCCGTAGAATTCAATGGGAAGGCCATTACTGATCAGATGATGAAGAACTTTCTTTGTCAGGTAGGTGGAGTCCATTGATATCTTAACCAAATTTTATTTTGTCGTTGCCATTTTGCATCTTCTAAACTTCCAACTTCATTGAGGTATAATTCTAATCTGATAGTCATCATATGTACAGATGATAGGTTTTCCGAATAGCTGTTAAAATGAGCGAGATAGCTCTCTAGATGCCACTGTGGCCTTGTTTGGTAAAGAGCTGATAAGTTCTTTTTTAGCTGTTTGACCCATTTTAGCTTATTGACTTTATGAAAAAGCTATTAGAAGTGATTGGTTAATAGTTGGTTGGGTTGGTTGAATCATTCAACCCAAACAGCTAATTTCGGACAAGCTCCTATCGAGGAGCGTTTCTTGATAATCAGCCAAAAGGTTTTGTATTCATGTCGATTTTGCCCTTTTACTACCATCTTGTGGAACAGAATTCTTGTAGCAGAAGATCTCTTCCCAAAGTCGAAGTTCCTAATCACATGGTACCTAAGACCGTAACGCCCGAACCGTCACCACAACCACCACCGGCGGAGAATCCGTCGAGGAAGAGGATTATTACAACAACACTCAAAATACGTGCTCTTCTTCGACAACTTTGCCCACAAGTCATCGAGGCAATAATATAATTTGGTTAAAGTTGATCATTTTGGGTGTGCTCTTGTTGAGTCGTGGTTGAGTTTAGGTATTAGTTTATGTTGGTTGTTCTGGGTTTTTATGATTTTGAAGTAAAAAAGCATTCTTTTTATTGTTGGCCCTTTGGGCATTAAAAGGCTCTTAATCCAACAGATAAGGTTGTAGAGGGATTTGTAAGAGAATATATTGTCATTGTTTGTTTTGAAGGGAATAGTGGAAATTAGAGCTCAACTAGTAATTTTCACTTAACCATAGGAGTTTGCCCT
>JANZLH020108046.1:0-17927 GCA_026770325.2 Erythroxylum fimbriatum
GTGAGCAAATATCGTAAAGCTGCATGGTCAGAGTAAACAATCACTTTAGCACCAAGCAAATACGATCGAAATTTTTCTAAAGCAAAAACCACAGATAACAATTCTTTTTCAGTAGTGGAATAATGCAATTGAGCTGGATTCAAAGTTTTTGAAGCATAGTAGATGGCATGCAAAGCTCTTCCCACTCTTTGCCCTAGAACAGCCCCCATCGCATAATCGCTCGCATCGCACATGATCTCGAATGGGAGGTTCCAATCTGGCGGTCGAATCACCGGTGGGGATGTTAGAAGCTCTTTGAGTTTGTTGAACGCGTCTTTGCACCTCTCGTCGAACTCAAAGGGTACATCTTGTTGAAGGAGCTTGCATAGTGGTGCGGCTATCTTCGAAAAGTCCTTAATGAACCTCCGATAAAAACCTGCATGCCCCAAAAAAGAACGCACTTCCCTCACAGTAGAGGGGTAAGGTAAAGAAGAAATGATATCAACTTTAGACTTGTCTACTTCAATACCCTTAGCAGATATCACATGACCTAAAACTATACCTTGATCCACCATAAAATGACATTTTTCCCAATTCAACACAAGGTTAGTTTCTATGCATCGTTCTAAGATAATGGCAAGATTCTCAAGACATTCATCAAAAGAAGATCCATACATACTCAAATCATCCATGAATACCTCAATAATCTTCTTAATATATTTGAAAAATGCTTACCATACACCTTTGGAATGTGGTAGGTGCGTTATAGCAAACATACTGAATGGACATGTAAATGTGGTCTTCTTCTAATCTTTCGATGCGATTGGGACATAAAGATAACCTAAAAATCCATATAAAAAGAAATAATAGTTATAACCAACCAATCTCTCAAGAATCTAATCAATAAAAGGAATTACGAGTAGCAGATTTTAACTTTCTACAATCAATACATACTCACCACCCGATTTGCACTCGGGTGGGAGCCAAGTCACCTTTCCGGTTTGTCACAACGGTGATTCTAGATTTCTTTGGAACCATATGGACAAGACTTACCCATTTACTATCGAAAATCAGGTAGATAACCCCAACATTGAGAAGCTTCAACACCTTTTTCTTTACAACTTCCATCATTGGAGGATTTAGCCTACATTGAGCTTGTCTTGTAGATTTTACATGCTCCTCCAACAAAATGTGGTGCATGTATATGGAAGGACTTATACCTTGGATATCTACGATAGTCCACCCAATGGCTTGCTTATGCTCTCTCAGCATTCGAACCAACCTCTCCTCTTGATTTGAAATCAACTTCGCCGAAATGATAACTGGGAGAGTCTGCTTATCTCCCAAATAGGAATACTTCAGATATGTAGGAAGTGGCTTCAATTCCAATTTTTGTGATTGCACATCAGAAGGTAACAACTTCTGGTGAGCTTCAGGTAGTTGTACAAAAACCAAATCATACCTTTTTGGAGAGCTTTCTATTGAGTTTAAGGTAGCTGTCATTTCCATAAGTTCTTCTCCCATCTCAACATCAGTGTTGGCTTCTACTTCTGTATCCTTAGTTAAAATTGTTTCCAAATGATCCCTGAAACTTAATTTAAACATTTCCTGCACCAACGGATCAATCACATCACCAGAAAAAACACAATAATCATTAGAAGGATGTTTCATGGCATCAAAAATATTGAAATGAATCGCTTCCCCATCAAATTCCATTGTGAGGGTGCCCTCACGAACATCTATCTTAGTTTGAGGTGTATTAAGAAACGGTCTCCCCAATAAGATAGGAATCGAATTACATGAGGTTTCATCATTCATATCTACCACGTAGAAATTTCCAGGAAATACTAACTTATTCACCTACACAAAAATATCCTTAATGATACCATCAGGATAAACATTAATGCAGTTTACCAGTTGTATGATTACACTCGTTTCTTTCAAAGGACCCAATTTTAAATAAGCATAAATATAATGAGGCATCACATTTATAGAAGCACCCTATTGATCACAGTATTCCCAATTTTGCAAGGAATGGTAAACATACCTAGATCTTGGCATTTTTTAGGCATCTTCTTTCTAAATACCACAAACACATTCTCACCCATCATTACTTTCTCATCACCCCTCAGTTTCCTCTTATATGTACAGAATTCTTTCAGGAATTTCGCATACCTTGGTACTTGCATGATGGCCTCGAGTAGTGGTATATTGACTTCCACTTTTTAGAAAGTCTCCAATAACTCCCTAAGTTTCCTTGAGGAGACTGGAACCCAAATAAGTTAGACACAATTGTTGAATGGTAAGTACCAACTCCCTAATTAAGAGTAATGAGCCTTCTCTACTTTTCCTAGAAACGTAACTAGAACTCTTTCTTGGATTGAAGTTCAACCCTGAAATTTCTTGAAATATCTACAAGGATCTTTGAAGTACCCAATTGAAGTAAGGACATTAGCACTTAGAATTATTAAATCATCTCCAAAGAGAGTTGTAGATATTAAGGTCAATACATCAATGATGATATCTAAAACCTAGATTCTCAACTACATAAAGTTAAGTCATTCTATGAAGGACTTCCATAGTGGTAACAAAGGGGCAGGGATAAGGGATCTTTCTGACTTATCCCTCTAAAGGCTTTATAGAATTGAGTAGGTTCAACATTCATTAACACTAATTATGTGAATATTTTGGTGTATGATTGGATCCAATTGATGAATTTGCTAGGGCAGCCAAATGCATAGAGTGAGTTGATGAAGCTCCATTCCATAGTGTCATATGCTTTAATAAAGTCAACTTTGAGAGCACAACTCATGATATTTTTCTTAGTATTGTAACCTTTGAATAATTCTTATGCTAACATTATATTATCTCCAATACTTCTTTCAGGTACTTAAGTACCTTGACTTGGATTGATCATTCCAGGTAATGTAATCTTCAACTTATTAGTAAGAATTTTAGAAATGATCTTATACACCACATTGTAATAAGCAATTGTTCTATAATCATTAAGACACATAGGATTAAGGGATTTGTTAACTAAGACAAGATAAGTCTTATTCATCTCAGTGAGTAATCTAAAACTTTTGAAGAACTCCTGAACAATGTTTACAATTGATGGCTGAAGAATATTCCATTTTTCCTAAAAGAACATGGAATTAAATCCATCTAGACTAAGAGACTTGTCTGGATGAAAGGAAAATAAGACTATTTTAATCTCTTGACTTGTGAATTCTTTAAGCAAAGTAAAATGGTGACTATGATCAGTTAATCCATTCATTTTATTAAGTATATTATTAGGGAAATCGGAGGTATGTTTTAAGATCCTATTAATTTCCTTAAAGTTTCTCATGGCTATCTTTGTCAGTTCCTCTTGATCATAAACAAGTCTACCATTGCTATCCTTAAGAGAAATTATTTTGTTCCTATTCCTCCTACCTTGTTCACACAAAAAAAGTATTTATTATTTTTATCCCCCTTTGAATCCACTAAATCCTAGAGGTTTGCTTCAGCGGAGACCTATAGTCTTCAAAAGCTTAAAGGTACTTACTCAAATCAACCTTCCCCTTATCAATTAGTATAGAGTCTGCTGGATTGACTGCTAATTGCTTCTAAGTTATGGAAAGATTGTCCTTTGCCTGCAATTTGCTAAGTTTTTGTGGATCAGTATTGTTTTTTTTTTGTAACACTATAAAATCTGCTTTCACAACTCTAAAAAACTAAAGACACTGGAATGCATTTGATCCTTGGAAATTCTTTTCCATAACAACTAAAATAATATAATCAATTTGCGGATGTTTTAGAATAGAATTAAAAATTTGAAAGGAAATCTTCTTCTAGTTAACTTGTTATTTATATGCACCTAAAATAGATATTCCTCAAAAATAGTATAACTTTTAGTTAATTTACTAAGCCACCTACTATTAACCAAACACCTATCCAATTTTCTTTGCAGGAGTCTATCCAAACACCTAACCAAACACTTGCTAGTAATCACTCTTTTGATGATTACTCCATGTAAATATAAGACCCTAAAATTTAAGATCCACAAAAGTCCCAGTAGAGAATTTAATGTATTTAATTATTTGGTGTCTAAATAGATTATATTCCTTCCTCTATAGGATATCAGCACCAATCATAGATGGAGTTGAACTGTTCAAGTCAATTTCTTGCAAGTCCTTTAAGAAGCTAGGTCTTTAAAATTCCCAATTAGCATTATAGACCACTGTGATTGCTATTGGAAGATTGTAAACTTTAAGAGTTAGGTGACAATGAAGTAACTGATATGTATAAAACCATTTAGAGAGATGTAAATGAGCTAGATCTATAGCAAATATAACTCCACCATTGGGGTGTTTGAGTGGTTCCTTAAGGTAATCCAATATGTTAGGAAAAACTTCAATTATTTTTGAAAATCTTGTCATTTATTTTGGTCTTGCTAGAGCATAGTTAATGTCATTCCTCAAGTTGATTCTTGGTTGCACTAATCACTTTAGTATTTGCATTTGTAGTTGGAATCATTTCCTTATTACAACCTGAGTTAGTGTTGACAGCGGTGATTTCTTCTCCTTATACCTTTTTTCCTCTATTACTCATATTTGTCAGCTCCAGTAAATGCTAATTACTCTTTGCATTTCTTCTTCACCTTCCTTTTCATCTCCTGTATAAGGCACTTCAATGTTATCCTTTGGTGATTCCACAAGTTTGTGTTTAGTTTTAGTAGTTAGATTCAGCTCTTCAACTTACTTAGTGTTTCCTAGTTTGGTTAATTTGACAACTTCCTTCCTCATTATTACTTCTCTTAGGGATCCACATTTTGGTGTTTTCTTTCATGTAAGGTTTCTAAAGATAAGACAAATGGATTATGTCTTCAACCAATTCTATATTAGCTTTATACTTCATGATTAGAATGCTCTCAGGCATAGTTCTTTTAGTTTTAGCTTCAACATAAACTCTAGAATAACCCATCCTTTTAATGTTAGATGTGTTGTCATCCAATGCTAGAAGAGTAACTATATAACTAGCCAAGTAAGTCAACCCCTCAGAGGTCAATATTCAAGAGGAATCTTATGAAAATTAACCCAAAGAAGAATAGTTTAATTTCTATTATGTCAAGCTTAAATCCTATTTTCCATTTTGTCAAAAAAATTGGCTTACCTTGTATATGACAAGTTTTCATGTCCATCACTTTGCTTGCCATTTCTTCATATGAACATTAAAAGATAAAGAGGACATCCTCAGTTGTCAATATGGTTTGAAGTCCTCATTTTTTCTAGTTCATATCAACCCGATACTAAACACTCATATAAGCCATCCTCTTCTCCAAAAAATAGCCAACCAAGTGAGCTTTCCAATTGGATACACCACTTTGTAAGACTTTAGCAAGTGGGGAAACAGGTCCCTCTTTGATGCTTGAAATGAAATGAAGCTTACTAAAAGAGTTAAGGTCTCACATCAGTCGACTCCAAGTCTATCTTCATGCCTTTTAGGGTAAGGAGTTAAGCTGCTATGAAGGAGAAAGAGGAGGGAATTCCTTATTCTCCAAAGCCTAACCAAGGATAGTAAGGGTTGAGTTAGAAGGTCTGGGAGACATTTTACCAATAACGATAAATTGTTAGGACCTGGGTGTGAGGGAAAATAAGTGGGCTTCCAAATAAGAAAAAAAATCTGATTTAGATCGAGATATCCAGGAGAGTTAGAAGAAAAGTAATGAGTTGAGGGAATATCTGATAAGAAGGACAAAGAAAGAGAGTTGGCGAAGAGCAAATAGGAACTTGGCATAAATGGATAGTCTCAATTATCTAATTTTATATTCTTGCCACTTATGTTAAGCATAAATCTCCTTTCGGCCAAAATGTGCAAACTAGTTGCATAAACTTAGATTAACTACTTTTACTCAACAATTTATTTCTTATCATGTATTGAACATTATAATAATATTAAATTTTAATTCAGTATCAAATATTAAAATGCATGAATTAGAAATATACATGATCTCTATCATATTAAGTATTGGAAAAAAAAAAGTCATGCAATCATTTCTTTTAATGATAACTATTATCATTCTATATCAAATACATCCAATTGTAGTCCATATTTATTCTTTCTGTATAATAAATTGAATGAAACAATTTCGTCAAGGTGTTATACATTTAAACTCTACTTCATGCAAACTCTTGCATTTTGCTATAATGGTATTGACATGCATTTTACATGTTGTCCTTGAATTTTATGAGTTATTAGTCAACTTAAAATTTTATTACGTTTTTTCAAATATATGAATTTGACATATCTTTAAAACTCTAAAACCAATTCATTAAGAGGGATTAATAGCAAATTTGCATAATGCACATGTAATTTTTCTATCTATCTTTAAGAACACTTTTTAAACTTAACCTATATCTAAGAAATTTGGTTTAATTTATACTCATAATAAAATGTGAATGTAAGAAAAGTAATTATTGGTTTTATGATATGACTATAAATTAAGATTAGGATTTTAATTATTTATTTACTTACCCCCACTATTTTATTCGAATTAATATCTTTTATACTATTTGGAAAGATTACTTATCTCCCTAGTGGTTAAATTTAGTTGACCTTGAGTCACTCAACAAACAATCCAAACTTAAATTATCTAGATAACATCCTTATCAATCACGTATCATGCGACTCCTAGATCCATAGGGTGATAATTATTACCAAAACATATCTTATATGATAGTCCTAGCCTTGCTTCTAAATTTATATGATTATGAGTCACTCATCCAAATCATACAAATTTAGTTATGTAGGACACATTAATTTAAGATAAAGCATATTCATGTTAAAGGAGCCTTTAGTCACTTAGCAAGCCTTACAATAAACAGAAAATTTTGTTTTATTCTTAAATAATGAAAAACAACAATCACGTTCTCAACGTATATTTAATATTTTAATGACAAATTTAATTATGTTGTCTCATCAAATACAAAAATTGCATATATCACATATATAAAACAAAGAGCTTATAATGCAATATATATATATATATATATATATAATATTTCCAAATATTTGAAAAATTAAATTGGATTAAACATGTTCATTCATAAATAAATTAAATTCCTATTTCAAATAAAAATTTGAATTGATTTGAAGCAATCTATTGAAAATTATTTTCAATTTTTTTAAAGGAGTTAAGACAATTGGAATTCTTACTTATTATAATTTAGAAAGACTCCTATTCAAAATTGAATAAGCAAGAAATTCTAATCCAATTATTTCTAATCAAATTAGAAATCAGTTTCCTTAATTAAAAAATTATTTCTAATATTAAAAGGAAACTACTTTGAAAATTAAATGAATCACCTTTTAACTTAATTAAGAAAGTTCATTATACTATTTATTTAGTGATTAATTTCTTAATTAATAAAAATATCTTTCCTTAATAAATTATAAAACTAATTTTAAAATTTTAAGGAAAGTTCAATTTTTTTAATTAATAAATGAAAACAGTTTTCAAAATTTAATCAAGAAAAATATTTTTTAATAAATCAAGAAACTTATCTTTCACAAATAAATAAATGATTTCTAAACAAATTGAATAATAATTCTCTAAACAAATAAAATCAATAAATTTAATTTGTCTAAATTAAATTGAAATAAATAATTTTAATTAAGAAATCTTTCTTATTTACTTAAAAAATACTTTTATTAATTTTAAGGAGTCTAATTAATTAATTTTAATTTAATTGAGAATAATTAATTTTATTTTAGAAACAGTTTTTTTGAAATTTAAATTAAGAACCAATATAATTATCAATGTTAATGGAATTAAGAAAATAACTACTTCAATTTTAAAAATTAAAATCTCATCCAGCGTGCATGCACCATCAAACATTTGACCATCACATTCCACGCGCCCCATCATTTTGCAGTTACGGCTTCTGCAACACGTCTACACGTTCGCTCGAGTTTCTTTTGTCTGCTTCAATGCTCTCCTGTCTTGGCCGTATAGTGTGTCTTTTCTCCATCGCAATCTGTGGGCTATTATCACCCAACCTCAATGGTGACAATTGCCCCTGCTAGTGGCGATAATCGCCATTGGCAATGTCTCCCACCAGCAGCCATGGTCGCCACTGGTGAAGCAACACCGCAGTAGACACTCTCCTGCTACTTTTACACCCAGCTCAAGCAATCATAAACAATTTCATAATCACACACACATAGCCTAGATCCTCAAAGCGCACACCTAAACCGAGAGTCCATAATCTAGCTTAAGGGACATGCATCTTAGTTTCTAGAATCCACAACAAATAGACATGTGATTTAGTTTTTGTTTTTACTAAGGCAGATTCATGCTCCTTCCCGGAAACAAAAAGGGAAGCACGAGTGACTTTTTAGAAAGCACAAAATAAGGGCCATACGATTAAAATTAATATATATTCTACCAGAAATTGATACAAACGTGTATTGTAAGCTTTAATAAACATTCAAACTTTCCGGAAAGTACAAAAGGGAGTTTCAATTTTCAAAAGATCAAAACAATCTCTGACAAATGTTATAGACATTCATGTACCATGCAACTTTTGCGTTAATAAATTTTAAGCCTTAAGTTTTCAAATCAAAAATAATTAAATAATTTTAATCAAATTATAGAATTTAAGTATTCCTAATACCACTGTCCAAAAATTGGGGTGGTATCTGATCTTATACGTAGCAGAATAATTACGAAACTTTTTCTTATTTGATTTTTTAAAAACTAAGATCACTTAAAATTCTTTAAAATGATTAATACATAAATTATAATAAGCATGAATTGTAATTCATACCTTATTCCAAAGCTTGATCTTTTTTTTTTATCATATCCATTAAACCGTTTCTCAAATCGCCTCATCTCAACCACTGTAGCCATACAACTTTTTGGTTTCTAACGTTATCCACAGAAAAAGTTTAGAAAACTTTACAACTATTGCATAGAGGGTCAAGTAAGGAGCATTAGCTTCCTTATAGCTTAAACTTATTTATATTAAGCTTTAAACATTTCAGTAATTTAATAAAATTAAATTCATAATTTTAATTAAACTTTAAGTAGAATTAAAATTAATTCTAATTAATTACCTATATATTATGTCCAAATAAAATCATACATCTCATATTGATCTATATTTATTAAATATCTCAAATTTAATTATAAAATTTTTCAAGTTTTACAATCAAGTCCAACTTGATTAAAATTTATTTTCTCTCTTCATCCAATTCTTTATGTGTGACCCATTAGGATTCCAAATATGTTGGCAATAAAAATAAATTATAACCCTAAATTATATTTAGGATTAGATTAATTAAATATGACCACCCAAATATTTAGGAATGTCAAAATAGTTTTGATTAAACTTTTCGTGCATGATTTTTTGTATATTCAATATTTTCATCATACACTGTTCAGATTAGACATGGAGCAAGAAATTAATGCATACTCTATTTAAGTACAATCATGTTACTTCTCTACTATTGGCAATTGATTCAAATAATGATATTTGTAAATTATTTAGAAAGACAAATGTAAATTATTTAGAAAGTGTCATTCTAGCTTGGCCAAGGATTTCCTAAATTAATATTAATTGAGAACAACGAGCATTCCCTCTAATTACTTTATAATGATGAATCCTATATTGATTAACCAACTGCCTCCATATAGTTCATGATATCTCCAATGACTACCGATTAAGCTACCCTTGACTAGAATAAGTTATAAGTAGCATCAAAATATTGTAATCCCTATATGAGATAACTTTAGAGATCTCAAGTTAAAGGATCACTTATATAACTATCACAATGAGAATTTCCGTAGATATAAAAATAATGTTCCAAATGGATTTCTCATATGAAGTTAGTTCAGTAAACTTGTTCTCTAATAAGTATCCACACGTTTGTTTAATTATCCCCATAATATTGTTCTCTAATAAGTATCCACATGTTTGTTTAATTATCCCCATAATTTAGTCTATGAGTTCGACTATTCATAAGAAAAAACATAATGTATGCTAGTCTTTTACTTTTTATTAATGTCTAATCTTAATAGAACATTTACTAAGAACAATGTAGGGATAATACATTAATGTAATATGAATCTCATAATTATTATCTCATCACAATTTCGTTTGCAATGTATATTTATCCCATGAAATTCATCATATAAATCTGTATATATTTAAGATAAAAAATGCCTTTAAATTATTTCGTTATTAAACCACAACCAACCGATTGGTTGCACGACATAAGCCAATGGTATAATGTCTAAAAGGATGTCAAACATGGTTAATGTGTTGGTAATCTTACTATTTTTAAAAAAAATTAAGAAGTTACTAGTATAAAATTATGAGTATTACATAAATGATAATTAATTTTCCCACCTCCGTTAATGTATGAGACATTTAGATGTTACAAAATATTGAGAAGTTAGGCACAAAATATAACTAGAAAATAAAAATTTTTCACCCTAAATGTCTAGATAACCCTAAATGATTGGTTGCTAAACTGTAAGTCTACCACATTCTTCTTTGCAAACCTTTGTTACCTATCTAATGATGCGTTATACTCCATCATCGCTATCCTCAGTTAGAGTACATCTTTTTCTCTTTTTAAATGAATTTTTGGTGGACATATTATTCATGCTTAATGCAACACCAATGACCTAAAATCATGTAGTGATGCCAAAACATTTTGTCACATAAAAGAATGGTGATTCAAAATACCAAAAATTATTATGTTACGAATTTAAGTCAAAATAAATTTACCTATAACTTCTATATTTTATTTTCCATATGAATCTTATTAATGTGTATTTGGAGTGACAATTAGAATTTAATTTTTCTAATGCTTTTTTTGTACTATGAATCTTAGATATTATGCATAATCACACGCTTGTGTTGGTTAAATGATAAAAGTTGACATAAGAATACCATATTATAGTATTGTACCAAATAATTTGATATAATATCCATACAATATAATTGATCATCTTAAAAATGAAAAAATAATTATGTTACCTTTATATCTACTAAAGAACTAATAGTTTCTTACTTTGCTTTCTCAGTTATTAGATAGTATTCAAACCTTATCGATGGCTTGAGCTAGACCTTACTCCCTATATAATTAGTTAACATACAAGAGTTTCATCACGTAAATTGCCCAAGAAAATTAGATTAAAGTGGGCAACTAAAGCAATTGGACTATTATCATTAAGAAAGGAAATGAGATTATGAGACACGAGATGTTTGAGTAACGTATAAAATCATTTATTGCTACATGTTTTCAAATAGTGGAGTTTTTATCATTTTTTGGGAATCAATAAAGTTGATGGGCATAAGGAAAGACATAGAATTACAACACTCCCATTCATAAAAGTGGTTAAAGGTATTGATCATGAACTCTCTAGTTTTTTTAATTCAAAAGGTCCTGTTCTAATTCAAGTTCCATATGTTTGTATACATAAAGGTGGTTAAAAATATGAACTCCTATGTTTTATACCATGTACTACTTCCCTATAGTAAAATTTGCTAAATTTCTATCAAATCACTTGTTGATAAGGACTTGATTGACTATATATTTACTCCCTAATGCTTAGTGATTAATGTTATGTTGTACTTAAGGTACATAATTTGGTTAATATTTTATTTTAGTTATAAGTTGGAGGGACAAGAATAAAAATGAGCTAAAAATATATCATTAGTGTTGTTGCCTTTGTGGAAGTAAAAAGAAGATGAGTTCAGGTATCCTTTATGGAAGTAAAAAGGAGATGAGTTGGGGTAACTTACATACTCGTGTAGAGGTGCACACGTCTCTGTATATGATATATACGACTATGTATAGGAATGTGTGACTCATTATAAGCATGTAGGAGTGTGAACATGTGGTTTTAAGTAGCCTTATAACCTACACGACCATGTGGGGACTTATATGACCATGTAAGTGAGCTATATGGCTATGTATCTTAGTCATGTAGATCACTGTGAATGTGTATGTTCATGATTTCTTGAAAAAATGACATAAATAGTCACTTACACGCTTGTGTATTTGAATGTGTATTGTTACAAAAGCCTAATTTTAAGTATAAAAGGGCATTTAAGAGGCCAAAGAGGGAATGAAGACATTAGAAATGAAAAAGGGACATAGATACCTTTCCTTCTGGAGAGCTATAAGGAGCTAGACTTTATCTTTCTAGTTCAAAGAAGATATCAAGGTAGACAAATATGTTTAGATGTTAATTAATCTAGTGATGTTGTTCTTAACTCTCTTTTGCAATTTTCTATGTTATTTTATGATTAATGTTTTGGAATTTATATATAAATGATTTAGATATTCTAAATAGATTATTCAAGTATGAACTCATTGCCAGAATCTAGATTACGATATGTAATCATTGTAACTCTGATTCACTTGCGTAAACTAATGGTCACGCATCATTAAGGATAGTATATAATAGGTAAAATGACACGATGTTATGTGATTATTTCTTAGATTAACCTATTTCCTATTATGTAAGCGAATTGTCACACTAAATCTAGAGAGCTTATTCTAGGTTTTTTGATAACTAGATCTAATTAAAGAGCTTGTTTGAATTAGATACAACCTAAGGAAAGATTTGGATTAATAGAGCTTTTTGTTAATCTACGGTTAAGGTATGGGAATAACTTGATGATTGATTATGTACATTCTTATGAAGGTTGAGATTAAAACACAAACTGGATTCAAAACCTATTGATTAATCCCTATAATTTTGTAATATTGATTTGATTTCTCTTATATAGTTTAGTTTTATTTATGTAGTTAATTGAATTCAACTAAACCCCACCCCCATTCATAAACACTGATTCATTCACTACAAAAGCTAAACACACACTCTTTGTGGATACAATCCTTTCTCACCACTACTACAAATTTAGATGTGCAAAGTTAGGTTTTATTTTCTTGTATGTTTCATCAAGAATTTTAGCATCTTTTCCAGGGAGTGAAGTGACTTAGCTTTTTGTTGTTTTTGATATTAATTGGTTTTTTGTATGTATATTTATTTATAATTAGTTTTTATAGTTTTTCTTGATTTTTTATGCTTGTGTTGTGTGTGGTAATGACGAGATCTCCTCATCAAGACCCTGTAAAATTTAATCCTAAGATCAAAAGGATGCTGTAAAGGTTGCATAAGGAAACCATGACAATGCCAAGAATACAAATAGGAATTGAACTTTAGGAAGTCATGGCCAATCTGAGAACTCTAAAAGAGTTGGCTTCGCTACACTGGACTCAAATGCCTTTATTCACATTATAACAGGGTAAGCCTTTGGCTACTTTTTTTGTGACAATGTTAAAATCTTAGCTAAAAGTAAACTTTTAGGCCTTTGGCAATGATTTCAAAAATTGTCACTAAATGACAATCCTTTAATGATGATTCAATAACATCATTGCTAAATGATAAGCCTTTACAGATGCTTTTTTAAAATCATCGCAAACGGCTTATCCTTTGGAGATGGTTTACCAATATCGCTGCCAAAGGCTTAATATTCGTCACAATGGAGGTCAAATATTTAACCATCAACGAATTAATACAAAAAGGTGACATTGAGGTGGACAATCTAAGGATTAAGGATATGCTTGATGATCCTTTAATTAATGGACTTCGCCACTTGTTTTTGAGAGACATGTGTACAGTATGGGTGTACTAAAGTCTTTAGACTTTGTTAGTTAGGGATCACTGTGTTTGATCACTATACATTTATGTATGTTTTTCATGTATTATGATGGTAAGTTTTGTCAATACAAATGATCATCATTTTTCTCTCAATCATATATGCTGTCATAAATTGTTATAATAGAGGTGAAAGTCTTAGGATATGTATCAATCTTAAGCATTTTGAAGGTCATTAGGCATGTATATTGACGTTGAGCCTATATTATCAGAGCATATATAAATATACATATAAATCCATGGTTTTTGATATGACATAATGGGATATAAGTGTTTAATCCCATGAAGGTTTTCTCTAATGTGGTTTAGTATTCAGTGAGAATAAACAAACTTCTTTAGTGCAATTTAGCATAAAGTTCAAAGAAATTGAGACCTGCGAACTGAAGGATGATACATTCAAGTTATACAAGTATCATCCTAGTTTGTCACACTACATTTTCTCATTCATGTTAGTAAGGTATTAGATATGGATGATTGCATTAGATCTGTGCCATATATGATAAATGCATTCGATATTTTCCAATATTGAAAACCTTATGGGACAGAATGAGGGACTTTTATTATCTTTAGATCAAATGATTTTTCGTCAACCTATACATTGATTTGTCTTAACTTCTTTTAATGGTTTTATTATTTTTACAACTACTGTAATTAATTATTGTCTAAAGGGGAGAATGTTAGTAATTTTCCTAAGTTGGACAACAATTAATTATGATTTTATGATTTTAATAATCTTACAGTTAAGCAAATCAAATTTGATCCAGTTAAAGATAATAAAATAGCCCAATAAAGGATTTGGTTTAATGGGTTGATGTTCGGTGAAGAAAATGGAGTTTAATTAGTGTGGGTCAAACTTGCATTAGGCCTGTAATGGGGAGACCTAATATGGTTACTATACATAGTTACTAAGATCTCCTATTTTCTGCTTAAGTAAATCATAAATGTTAGGATTCTCTGACCTGTTAAGAGGTTCACGTGTTAAAAAAGGCACAAAAAGATGTCAATGACAACCAGTTGATCAACTTTTGTAAAGGTCATCAAGAAAGTTTGAAGGTTTTGGGATCAAAAAACTCGTTTGAAGTTATGAAAAAAGGTATTTTTTGCATTTTTTGTATTTATTCACTTTCATCTTTGATCCTAAGCACGTAATTAAGGCTACGCATTACAATTACTTAGGTAACAAGATAACTCTCTTATTTAATTATGAATTCACTAAGTTTAACTTGATCATTTTGTGATTGAACATCATATTGAAAAAATTCAAATTTAATATAATTGGAAAAAATTCTAAGTCTAAAAATAAATTTAGCTACAACAATGTCACATCATTTCAATAATTTATGCAACTATAAACTCAAAAAAAATTAATATTACATAGAGTGATATATGGTAAGTAATATAATATAATGATACATGGTAAGTAATACAAGATTTTAATTATAACTTTAGCAATTCTTACAGACAAAAAATAAATAAAGAGAAAAATAATGAATTTCACGCATATTTCATCGAAGCTAAAAGGATATAATTATTTTTCTAGAATCCATGTGATAGGAGACTCAATAGATAAGGTAAGGAGTTCCCTATGTTTAGATTCCTAAGAAGGCTCCTTACACATTTGAAGGCCTTAATTGAAATTGAAAAAGATCTTTCCTAGGAGTTGGTTTATTGATAGCCTCTTCCAATAACTTCTTGGCATTAACTAATATAGTAGAAGATACATTGAATGATTTCCCAATTGTATTACGGAACATTGAATTAGATGAACTGCATGTATCATGCGTTTTACCTAAAGAACAAATAGTTTAGAATAATCAGCTTAATCTCTTCATAATCCTTTAAAAAATTAAATCCTAAAAACTATATAAGGAAACCAAAATTGAACACATGCATACTCAATTGAATCACTCCATCATCGTCATAACAAATAGGCATAGTTTTCCACAATCAATGACTGTTTCAAAACTATCAATTTGCCTAATCCTGTACGGACCATCGGGACATCGCCATTGCCTCCATTTTCATCTACGTTCTCTTCAAGATTTCAACCAGCTTTACCCAACATATAGTATATACAATCACACCTTTATCTAATAGCTTTATAATAAAAATGAGATAAAAATAATAAAGAAAGAGAGTTAATTAGAATGATACTAAAAACCTTGAAGAAGAAGATCGACTATTGAAGGTAAGCGATGATTACACTTTGGTGAGCAAATTTGTTGTGCATCGATTTGTTCTTCAGCAAGGAGAATTTTGCTAGATACCTCCCACTAGAGCTCAATTTCAAAAAAAAAAATTATCTGCCACGTTGACATGTCACGATGAATTTATGTTAATGATTTTATTCTGAAAAGGAAATAAAAACAAAAAACAGATCATAGATATAATCAATATAGAATTAGAGTGTAAAACTAAAAAAGAAAACAAAAAATTATATGAAGTTATATGAAATTAACAAAATATTTACAGAAGAAGCAAAGATCATCGGAACTTAATTTTTTAGCTAATAAAAAATCCCTACACAAGCACATTCTAAGTTTGCTACTCACCTTTAAAGATTAATAAAACCTTGAGCACATGTCATGGATTAATAAGTGACATGACATCTTTAAGAATAAAAGACTTCTTATTTGAATGTTCTTTTCACATCTGGCATGCTTCTAAAATTATTAATAGACATCAATAAGTTAGTATAACTACTTGAAGGTGAGTTTATAACATACTGACATAAGAAAAGAAAGTTTCACACATAATCAGTACTTTTATACATTGTCTACTCCAAACATAAATCATAACCTACATAAATACATTACCAAATTATAAAACATATACCATATAACTGTTTTAAGTCTTCTATCATCAAATTTAATACAAAGATGATTATCAATCAAGGTAGTTCACTACTTATTTGTGTAGTTGTCATCAATCCATGTAATAATTTTGAACATAAATATAAATATAATGCATTATTTTTTACCTGAAGCATCATAAAAGAGAACATCTTAAACCTAAACTTATAACAATCAATAGAAACATTGCAAATAAGAAGAAACACTGAGGAAATGACTTTAGAGGTCTTAGGTTATCATTCACGCACATAAATATCCCACTTCCATATAAATTTCTTCCAAAATTCTAGCAATGTTAATTTTGTGATATATTAACTAGAACAACTTGATGAAAACTGAATAAAAAATTAAAAAAACTATTAAATTCAGACATGATTCCTTTCATTAGTAGCATATCCACATACCCTCTAGCGACATAATCATTACAACATTTCTTAACGGTGATTCCCAAGAAAATTGAAAAAGAAGAAAAACAGTGATTTCACTATTTTAAATTTGAAAAGAAAAAAAAGAAGAAATTTGAAAAAAAAACATAGTATACGAATGTTAATTGTGGGGTTCTAAAGGATATGGGCTTCCCCTTCATTTCATTGCCTTGAAAAAGTAATGAAAATCTCCCCCACTTGTAGAGATAAGCAAGGTTTGCACTCACTTAGATAAAGTTAAACACACTCTGTATAGGTATTATGGACATGAATTGCCTAGAAAAAGAAAACCCTTGTGTGGAGATGAAGACAAAGACACACACCAGCAACGAAGACGAAGATGAAGATGAAGACATATACTGGAGACGAAGACAGACATCGGAGATGAAGATGAAGTTAGGAACTTGGACACTGAACTAAAGAGATTTAATTGCAGCTACGAAGAGGAAGATAGGACAAAAATGACTATTTATATACTGTCTTTAGGTTATTAGGTTTTTAATTGCATAAAACGAAATGGTTTTGGTTCACCTTTAGTGATGAACAAAAAAATCATCACAGAAAGGTCAAACTTTTATAATGATTTTTAAAAACCATTGTCAAAAGAGGAAACACTTATTCGACTATTTGAACATAGAGAATTATGATTAAATAAAGTAATATGATAACTATTATATGAGAAAAATTATCTATTCTATATACATTCATATATCATTATATTAATTACAATTATTATTTATACATTGATATATCATTATATTAATTACCATATATAATATAATTAAAACATAATTGCAATATAGTAAAAAATAGAAATCAATATTAAATATTACTATCATATTCATAAAAGTCAAATTTATTATTATTGACAATGATTCTAAGTTTAAAAATAAAATTAGCTAAACAAAGTTCAAATTATTTAAATAATTTATGAAACTATAAACTTAA
>JANZLH020110221.1:0-17869 GCA_026770325.2 Erythroxylum fimbriatum
TAAAACAAGATAATATATATTTTCAAGCTACTTTTATCTATGCTTTGAACCATGCATTTCAAAGGGTTCCTTTATGGAGCAAATTGAAGGAAATTGAATCAATTATTAACTCTTTTTAAATCATTCTTGCATAATTCAATTATTCATCCCGTAAAAGCTAGAGAGCATGCATTAGAAATTATTCATAAGGTTTTTGTGATTTTGTAAGTTACATTCAGGTAATTGACTTAAAGATGGAGAGACATGTCTTCACTTGGAGTATTAAATAAAATGGAATATATTTTTTGAGAAAAAAATGGCAGTGCCTTAGTTAATGATCAATGGATCACAACTTTCTCTTATAGTAAAGCTTCATTTAATTACCCTTTATTCTTTGATCATACTCTTATTGTAGTTCATAATTTCTACAATATTTCAAATAACCTTTTAGGTTTAACAACTTTCTAGCTAAAATGTAGGGATTTGGAAAAGCTATCCCTAAAGGGCTTAGCTATGAACCGTAGAGGCATGAGTTATATATTTCTTTGAGAAAAATTCAAAAGGTGAAAGATGAACTTAAGATTCTTAATAGTAAGAAGTTTAAAAGCACTCATCATGTAGTGTCTAAAGCTATAGAAAGGCTAAACAAGGCCTAGAACAATATTTACCAGCCCCTTATTGATGAGGATATTTGAGTTAAAGAAAAATTATCTCTTCTAAGCTATGTCCTAGAAATTAAAATTAAATATTCCCTCTTGAAACAAGGATCAATAATCCAATAGCTTTACGAGGGGGATATAAATTTTAGATTCTTTCATAAATAAGTGTTTTTAAGAAGAACAATTATAGAATTATTCTCTATAGAATGACAATGGCTTTCAAATTGAATCTCAAGTTGATCTTTTACAGGATGTTTTCACTTGTTTCTCTAATACTCTTGGAATCCCTACTATTGAAACCTCTTATACATAGTTAATTAAATCCATCATTTATGTCTCTTATAATGTATTAGTCTAGGTTGCTTTTCAAACTAATAAAGAGTGTAAAAGGTTTGAGGCAAGGATATCCTCTATCTCCTTACCTCTTTACCTTATGCATAGAAGTTCTTACAAGAATTATTAGAATTGTTATCAACCATGAAAAGCACTTTAAGTTTCATTCTACATGCAAAAAGTTCAAGGCTTGTAGCTTGTCTTCTGCAAATGATCTAATTCACTTTTCAAAACCTAATCCAAGCTCTATCAATGCACTAATGTTTGCAATGAGCACCTTAAAGTGCTTTCAAACCTATGCAATAATAAAGACAAGACCATAATTTCATCTCTTCTAGTGAGCATATCGCAAATTAGTTCTCTAGTTTGACAAGGATAAAAGCCATAAAGCAACCAATTACTTAGTTAGGTATTCCATTTCCTCAACAAAGCCTACACATAATGAATTTCATTCTTTGATTGAACGAATCCATAGGAGAATCACAACCTGGTATAACAAGAGCTTATCTTTGGTAGGAAAATTTTAACTCATCAACTTTGTGTTAAACAGTCTCCATGATTATTGTTTTTTTTTTCATATGATGTTTCCAATTAATATAGTAAAGACAATAGAGTAGCCAATGAGAAAGTTCTTATGGTCATATGATATCATCAAAATTTCAATGGCTAAAGTTAAATACATTTATTTATGTTTACCAAATGAGGAGGAGCCCTTGTAATAATGCTCATCAAAATCACTAATAAGGTGCTCATAATTAAAAGAGTTTAGATGATTCTCAAAATAAACAAGTACTTTAGGTTAGTTAGATTCATGCACATTACTTAATAAATACAAGCTTCTAATGTATTTAGCCTAAATACAACTCCTCTTAGACAATGTTTCACATTCTTAGTCGGATGGACAAAATAAGGATGGAGTTTAAGAATAAGGTAAGAAATGTAGCTTTTACAAGGTTTTGGCATGATAATTGAAACAATTTTGGTCTTTTAAGTAGATTAGCAGAACTTATTCCTATAAGGCGTGATTCCCAGACAATTGAATAGTTAATGAGGTCCTAAGTAGCAACTTAAACTGCTCCGAGCATCTAATAAGGACACATATCATCGACCAAATCCTAATTTTTAATCTCAAATCCAACTAAGAGGACTCTATTATGGAGCATAAATCCCTTTAGTATCTACTTTAATTCCTTAATGCCTTTTGCAAATTGTTATCAAAAAATCATGCTCTAAGAGTAAACTATCACAAGTTAGTTTGGTTTAAACAAGCTAACTTCAAAGCTTCTTTCATCCTTTATCTTGTAATAAAGGAAATGTTGAGTATATATAAAAGGATTATAGGATTCCTAAATTTATAAGTACTTATACACTTTGTAATTAAAAAGATGAAGATGAATTAATTGAACATATTTCCTTCAAGTGCAACAACTCCTCTTACATCTGGAATAAAATCCAATAACTTTGGAACTTAACACCTCCTCCTTCAATCCGAAAATGAATGAGTAATTGGTTATGTCAAAAAAATATAGTATGAGTGATAAGAACCTACCAGTGTGTATATAATTTCCTTAGGCAATATGGTATATGCCTTATAAAGAGAAAGAAATTAAAGGATATTTCAAAAGAAAACAGTTCAAAAGAGAAGACTATTGTATGTATTGCTACAGATGATTATAGAGAAACTAGGAGCACACTAATCCATCACAAGTATAGTGATTTTGTGGCAGCCAAATGGAACTTGCCTCTTAAAGACTAACTCCAATTTCTTTGGAATTTTGCGATGCTGCATAACTAATAGTTAAGAAGTAGTACAGGATTAAATCTCCTAAGAGATGTGCTCACTACTACTTGATCTGCTTGGTCTCTTACATTAAATATAAGTATAACTTGTTACACACTTTTTATTTAATTAAAATTAAATTACCAAATATTAAGTGCTCTATTCTAGTGTTTTAAAAAGTTTGTATGACTATTGCTTCCGTCACTATTCGTGATGGAGAAGATGATCGGTTAATTTGGGGTGAAACTTTGCATAGGCGATTCACTGTTGCGTCTGCTTACGATCTTATCGAGCAATTCAATCCTGATGTCTTAAATAGCCACTGGGAGGCCATCTGAAAGTGGGCGGGCCCACAACGCATTAGATCCTTTATCTGCCTAGTGGCTAAGAGGAATTTGTTAACCAATAAAGAACGTGTGGTCCGACATCTGACCCTGGAGGTAGGATGCAATTCTTGTGGACAGGAAGAAACAACCCTTCATGTTTTAAGGGATTGTCCTCGGGTCAAAGCCTTCTGGCAACAGTTTCCTGCTACCATGGTTGGCGGGGCTTTTTTCATTCAGGAGGAAGGACACTGGATTTGTTTTAATCTTTATCATTAGGTGCTTTTTCATCAGGCCGAGTGGGCTACTATTTTTGGAGTCACCTGTTGGTTTCTTTGGCGATGGTGTAATAATTGCATTTTTGAATCGGGTTTTACTTGGCCTATTAAAAGACAAGGATGAAAAGAAGGATTTTACTCAGAGACGAAGAGGAATAGGTAGATTGCGTGGTCATGGACATGGAAATTATTGAGGAAGAGGAAGAGGAAGAGGAAGAGGAAGATTTAATAGAGATTCCAACAACTCTAAATATTCAAATCAGAGACAACCAGTAAGAGGACGCGACAGAGGAACTTGGCACAAAAGGTGTGGTAAAAAAGTTGATGTACATTATTATAACTATGAAAAATATGGCCATTATGCCTTTAAATGTAGAAATGGAGTAGAGAAGGAAAACAACACTTACTGCGTAAAAGTAGAAAATGAAGAAGAATTAGCCTTCTTGTTAACATGTAATGAAGAAAAAGATCAAGAAGCATGGTTTTTGGACAGAGATGCAAGCAATTACATGACAGGTAAGAAAAACTTATTTGTTTCTTTGAATGAATCTTTTAAAAGAACTATTTCTTTTGGAGATGACAAAAATGTGAATCTTGAAGGGATAAGTAATATTCTGATTTTGGCTAAAAATGGATCTCATTAATTTATTTCCCAAGTATATTATGCGCCTTTGCTTAAAATAAAAATTTTGAGTTTAGGCCAACTTCTAGAGAAGGCTATGACATTCAATTAAAGGATGTTGGATTAATGATAAGAGATTGTGAAGATAAGTTGATTGAAGTTAAAATGTCAAAGAACAGAAAGTTTTCTCTTAAAATTCAAACTTATAATGTGAAGTGTTTGAAAGCTTATGTGTTCGATTCTTCCTGGCTTTGACATCAACGAAAGGGACGTTTGAACTTTGATAGTTTGAAGCAATTGGTAAAAGAAAATATGGTGCATGGCTTGCTTCTTATTGATCATCCAAATCGGATTTGTGAAGGTGGTATTTATAAGAAGCATTTCAGAAATAACTTTCCAAAGGAGTCATTTTCAAAATTGTCAAAGCCACTCCAACTTGTACATGTTGATATATGTGGCCCAATTAATCCTCTCTCTCTTGGTAAGAATAATTATTTCCTATTGTTTATTGATGATTTTAATCGAAAAATTTGGGTTTATTTTTTGAAGGAAAAATCTAAAGCTTTTGAGACCTTCAAAAAATTCAAAATGCTAGTAGAAAATGAAAGTGACTATTTGATTAAAGCCTTGAGAATAGATAGAGGTGGTGAGTTCACTTCCAAACAATTTATTGATTTATGCGAATATCATGGAATTAGAAGATTCTTGACCCTCTCAAGGTTGCCACAACAAAATGGTATTGTGAAGAGGAAGAACATAACTATTCTTGACATGACTAGAATTATGTTAAAGAACAAACATATGCCTAAAGAATTCTGGGCAGTAGAAGTTGTATATTTTAGCAACAGATGTTCTACAAAAAACTTATAGAATATTACTCCTCAAGAGGCATGGAGAGGTTAAAAAAACCAACTATTTCTCATTTAAGAGTTTGTGGTTGTGTTGTGTATGCTCATGTCGCTCATGAAATAAGAGTAAAGCTAGATGATAAAAGTGAGAAGCTTGTGTTTATTGGTTATGATGCAAAGTCTAAGGGTTATAGATTCTATAATCCTAAAGCAAGAAGAATGTTCTTAGTCGAGATGTCAAGTTTGATGAAGATGCTTTCTGGAACTGGAAAAATCAAGATGAAGATTACAACTTTCTTCTTGTTTGATGCTGATTTTATTCAAAATGAAAATAAACAGCTTATGTCTCCTTGAGTGTCTTCTCCAATAGTAACTCATCTTGATTTGAGCCCTTCAAGCTCCTCCAAAAGGCCTCAAAAGATGAGAATCCTTCAAGAGATTTATTAAAAAACTAATGAAATCAATGATTCTTCTCTCTCTTTTTTTTAGGTGCAGAACCATAAAACTTTGAAGATTCAGTAGAAGATCAAAAATGGAGAAAGGCCATGGATGAAGAAATAAATTCCATTCACAAAAATGATACATGGAGATTGGAAATTCTTCCAAAAGACAAGCATGTTGTTGGTGTCAAATGGATTTACAAAATCAAGAAAAATGAAAGAGGAGAAGTAAAGAAGTTCAAAGCTAGATTGGTTACTAAGAGTTAGAGCCAACAACGAGGCATTGATTATGATGAAATCTTTGTTCCAACAACGAGAATTTATCAAATAGATGTCAATTTTGCATTTTGAATGGACACTTGGAGGAGGATGTTTATATTGAACAACCTCTCAATTATGTTGTCAAAGTTCATGAAGATAAAGTGTTGAAGTTGAAAAAGGCCTTACATGGTTTAAAGCAAGCACCAAGAGCTTAATACAGTTGCATTGATAATTACTTTGCTCAAAAGGAGCTTATAAAATGTCCACATGAATATGGTCTGTGAAGTAAAAGGAGAATGGGGGATATGTTAATTGTTTGTTTGTATATTGATGACTTGATTTTTACACGAAATAATTCAGCCTTATTTGATGAATTTAAAAAGGAGATGATTGTAAAATTTGAGATGACTGATATAGGGCTTATGTCCTATTATCTTGGAATTGAAATGAAGCAATATGATGAAGGCGTTTTTATCTCACAAAAGAATTATGCAATGAAGATTTTGAAAGAATTCAACATAAAAAATTGTCAACCAATTTCTACAACAGTTGAATGTGGAGTAAAGCTGTCAAGATTTGATGATGGTGAAAAGGTGGATTTAACTATGTACAGAAAGTTTGTTGGAAATTTGAGGTACTTGACTTATTCTAGACCTGATATTCTTTATAGAGTTGAAATTATCAGTTAATTTATGAAGTCTCCAATTGTCACTCATTTGAGTGCTGGTAAAAGGATTTTGAGTTATATTAAAGGAACTCTTGATTATGGTTTGTTTTATTCATCTTCCATGAATTACAATCTGATTGGGTAAAACGATAATGATTAGGGAGGTGATGTTAATGATAGAAGTGTTATTGGTTTTTTGTTTAGACTTGGAGATGTTGTATTCATCTTTCATGAATTACAATCTTATTGGGTAAAACGATAATGATTAGGGAGGTGATGTGAAATCTCATGATCAAATTGCAGACTTATTCACCAATGCATTGAAGGCTGAAGATTTTGCAAGACTGCGAGCAAGAATTGGCATAACCAGATTTTGAGTTTAAGAGGGAATGTTAAAGATATAAACTAAAAATAAATGTGTTATTATCTCTAGAAGTATGGTTGGTTTCTCAATAGGTCTGTTTAATTGCTTGATAAGTCTGAAAGTTGTCTTGTATTTCTATATAACTAGTTTTTTTGCTTTAAGAAAATAAATGAGTTATTATCTCTAGAAGTCTATTTAGTTTCTTAAGAGGCCTGTTCAGTTGCTTGATAAGTCTAAGAGTTGTCTTGTATTTTTATATAACTAGTTTTCTGCTTCAATGAAAAATACAGACGTTGAACCAAAGAACTTTTCGTTCTAGCTTCTCTCTGTTTTTTCTCCGGGTCTCTTCGTCCCTGTCTCTATTTTCTAACACCATCAGGAAAGGCTTGAGAAGAGAGCCATCATTGAAGGAGGTCTCCCAATATGAATAACACTTAATATTGATTCATAAAAAAGAAAGAGGCGAATGGCAAGAAAATAGGAAACTTAAGGTTTGGAATTTGGATGGAGGCTTCTATAACAAGTGACGGCCTGACGATCATCGATGAGCTGACTAACGGAGGATTGAAACTGAAAGAGAATAGCATGACAATTGAAGGATTTTTTTGTTTCAAGCTTGTGTCTCAGCCATCTGGTGTTTCTTCTTGCTAGGAGGTACTAAAACCATCAGAATAGACGACAAGCATGGATTTCAAAATGGTGGCATAGAGAATGGAAATGAACGTTTGAGTTTGTTCATTTTTTGTCAGCTCCCCCTCAACCCTTTCCCCATCCCCACCCCCTTTCTCCTGCAACTAGTCGTCTAACTCTTAACTCACTTCAGATATTCATCATTGTAAATGGTTTACTAGTGAATTTGTTTACTATTGGCGAGATGAATTGAATTATGACACCTAGAGACATGTTCCAAGTAAGTCTTGCCTCTCTATAACATCAGTGTATGGAGGATTTGCGATAACTACAAAGGGAACATTTAGTTTTGGGTTAGAAAGAACATTTAGGCTTTAGGTAAAAATTTTGGTTCTCTAATTAAGTTTCTTTTTTCAATTCTTCATCTGTTACCGTATAAATTATTTTACGTAAATGTTTATATCTCAATAGTTAATTTGTAATAAATTAAAAAATTAAATATTTTTAGTAATTCTGACTACTATTATAAATTAAAACAAAATTTTAAATTTTAAATTAAGTTTATTCTTTATCTTAAGTACAATTAGAAATTATAAAAATTATGTCATACTTTAATCTTTATAACATATGTCAATTTTTAATAAAAATAACAGTTGCTTTTATATATTATTTATGTTTTTATAATAAGAGTTGTTTATATTCCTTCAAGTGTTTATAATATTATGATTAATAAAGAAATTGATTTTTAAAATTTTATAAACAAATATACATATGTTCAATATTATTATTATTATATGCATATGTGTAAATAAGATAAAGAAGTTTAAAAATATTATAATTGTATTGATTTGTTTTGATATGTATATATGAATAGAAATAAATAATATAGTAAAAACATAATTAATAAAACATATTGTGATGATACTTTTACAAGGATACATTCACTACAACAAAAGGGGTTTTTGGCGATGAAAATTTGTCACTAAAAACCAAAAAGTCATCGTCAATATTTTTTAGCAATGACAAAAATTCGTTGCAAAATCGCGGTTGCAAAATATGATCAGCGAATCTCATTGTAAATCATGTCTTGCTTCAATTTTAATTATGATGCTAAAATTGATAGGTGAAGAAAAGAAAAATCGTCACCAAACAAGTTAAAGGACGCTAAGTTTTTGTGGCTAAAAGTTATCAACTATGTTACCTTATTTTTAGGTAATGATATTTTGCGATATTTTTTGTTTCGTAGCAAATAACATTTAAGGATGATTTTCAGAACATCGTTAAAAGTTATTCATGACAATTTCTCGAACGTAACTAAACAGCTTTGGCAACGATTGTGGAATCATAGCCAAATCATTTCAGCTACATTTTTTTTGAATTTTTAAAGATTTTTAATCAATTTTTAATAATTTTAAAAATTATTGTCAACATTTTTAGGAACGTGGTTAAAAAATTTTGGTGACAATTTTTTATTTTTGACTAAACAATCCTAGTAATAATTTTTTCATTTATTATAATTAATGATAAGATTTTTAATCCATCTTATTTTTTATAATATTTAGAGTTTTTGATTTATAATTAATTAAACAAAAATATAATTAAAATAATTAAAAATTAGAAGCATTTTTATATAAAAATAAAATGTTATTTGCAAATGTTGACAAAAACAGTTATGTACAAACTAAGTTTCGTGCTCATTGTCACTACTACTTACATAATTTGGGCCAAGTATTTGTTTGACTATCTTTTCAAACTTGGCCAACTTCGTTCAGTACAGTCTAACTTTTTTTTTGATAATTCATAAAATTTATAAATAAGGAAAATTATGAACATCGAGAGATTGCCAAAAATGACAGTCTCTAACTCCTACCAAGGATACTTACAACAACATGAGGAGCCCTAGTTCTGTGCGCCCCGCCAAACAAACACAAACATGACTGAAACATGTCCAGCATCCACACAGATCAAATTAAAGACTAGATTACCAGCAACACAACCATTTCAAATAAAAGACTCAAACACCAAAAATAATTCAATCACTCTAGTGCATTCGCTTAGTCAGTTAGAAGTGGCTATCGTATCGTGAAAGTGCCAAAAGGATGGGGCTTGTAGCGTTGGATACCAATCACAGCTGCAAGGCCTTGCATTGATGCTCCCATAAAAAAGAGTTGAAGAGTGATACCCAATTTATGTTCCAACACCGATAGGCGAACCTGCATAAAAAAATAATAGAAGAAATAAGAAAAGAAAAACAAGCCAGCAACCTCCATTTACCTTCTCTCAGTGTTTAAGCTGAGCTGTTCTAGTACTTGGAAGATCACTTTAGTAATAATGTTCCCCTCTTCCATAGTTGCATTTTTGAAGGTTTTAAGGTTTCTTTCGGACCATAAGTTGTAAACAAGAATAGCAAGTAGAGTGAGGAAAATTGTAAGGTCAATGTTTCTATGGCCTTAGGGTTGGTTGAACCAATGGAGAATAGATTGGAGGTTGAGCAGGTGTGGGGTGTTGAGCTGGAAGTGGGTGAGGCAGTGTAACCACACTAATTTGGAGAAAGAACATTCGAAAAAGAGGTGGTTGGAAGACTCATTATCCGAGTGGCAGAGATACCAATAATTAGGGATATAAGTATAAAGGAGCTGATCCCTTGTCTGGAGCTTATTAAGGACCGCTAGCCACAAGATAAAGGCATACCTTGGGTTGGCCCCTTTGTGCCACACTAAATTGTGCCAAGGTACTTTTGGAA
Organism: Erythroxylum fimbriatum; assembly: GCA_026770325.2. NCBI lineage: Eukaryota > Viridiplantae > Streptophyta > Magnoliopsida > Malpighiales > Erythroxylaceae > Erythroxylum > Erythroxylum fimbriatum. Next base: position 9,928 of record JANZLH020110221.1, read on the forward strand.
GAGATGGTCTCAACAAGGTATAGGCTGAAGTATTAGTGTAAGTTCTTGTAGGGCTTGCAGTCCATTCTAGTTGATCCGACTCGGACCCATCCGGCTGGTATGATAAAGGCTTGAGTGTATGAATGGTCTCAATTGTGGCGCCTTGCCAACACCATATATTGTCTCTGATAATGTCAGCTACTTTTGCAATCATTGGAAGTTTTTACCCATTGATAGCTCTAGATGATGAGAAATCCTTGAGGATACCGTTTGGGTGCCAAGGGTCCTATCATAAGAGAGTAGAAAATCCATTACCTATTATAAATCTGAAATGATTCCCAATAATATTTCAAACTTGAATAAGTTTCCTCCAACTCCAAGAACTATTAATAGTAGGTTGAGCACTCCAGAAAGTTGACCTCTAAGAATAATAGGGTGAACCCATTTTACCCATAATGCTTCTTTATCATTTAACAACATCCAAATCCGTTTTCCTAGTAAGACGTTGTTCCAAGTAGACAAATGTTTAAGCCCCAACCCACCCTTAGATCTAGGGTGACAAAGATCATTTCACTTAACCTTTGAATGAAAGTTAGACTCAACCTTATCAGACCACAAGAAGTTCCTAAGTTTATACTCAATTTCTTTAATGACCGAGAGAGGAAGCAGGAAGTGGCTAGCCCAGTAGACTTGAAAAATGGACAAAACAGAAATTACTAATTGAACCTGACCAGCGTAGGATAAGGCTTTGTGGGTCCACTTGTTAACTCTAGCATCAATTTTATCCAACAGCGGAATACAATCTCGCCTAGTCAATCTACCCGTTAAGAGAGGCACACCGAGATATCTAATAGGAAGAGTACCCCTTTTAAGCCCTGAAATGGTTTCCAAATGAAGGGCCAAAGGATCCACATCAAGAGATAAACATAATTGGCTTTTATTATGATTCATTTCCAACTCAGAGAAGGAGGAGAAAGTTCGCAAGCAGGTAAGCAAGGTATTCATCGAGATAAGATCAACATGACAGAACAGTAACAGATCATCAGCAAACAAAAGATGGGACAGTTTAAGAGCTTTGCATCTCTAATGGAACTGAAAGTTAGGAGTGGCTGCTATTGTATCAATAAGAGTCCTAGAAAGCACTTCCATGTAGATGATAAACAAGTATAGAGAGAGTGGGTCGCCCTGTCTTAAACCGGATTTCCCACAGAAAAATTTAGTAGGTGACCCATTGATTAAGATAGAATAAGAAGGCGAGGTTACACACTCTTCAATCCACCTAATAAACATAAGAGGGAACCCTACAGCTAGCAACACATTGAGGAGGAAGTCCCATTGAATGGAATCATAAGCTTTGGCCAAATCAATTTTGAAAGCACTTCTCTTATGCTTATTAGAGCGATGGTAGTTCTTAAAGATTTCCTAAGCTTGAAGGATGTTGTCCCCTATACGGTGATTTTTTATGAAAGCATTCTGGTTCGGGGTGATGAGGAAGGGGAAGTCTGTTGGATATGATTTTTGTGATCACCTTATAAATCATGTTACAACAAGATATGGGTTTATAATCCAACACTGTAAATGGCTGATTGGTCTTAGGGATAAGGGATATAAATGTTGAATTAAGCTCTTTGAGGAGCCTCCCGTGTTTAAAAAAGTCTTGGATTGCCCTAGTGATATCATTCCCAATAATGTGCCAAGTTTGTTTAAAGAAAAGGCCATTAAAGTCATTCGGGCCCGGGGCCTTATTCAAAATGAAAGAAAAGAAGACTTCCCTAATCTCCTAAGAAGTAACTTCTGCTACCAGGTTAAGGCTAAGGTGCTCAGGAATTGGGTTAGGAAAAAGAGCGGACACATACTCAGTAGAAGAAGCTAGGTCTTTCTTAGTACCAATCGACTCTTGAAAGAAATTCAGAAAAAGTTTTTAAATTTCTTCAAGGTCAATAATTCTATAGACATTGCTACCCAACAAAGAGTGGATATTATTTCTGTTCCTATTCGACAAGATAGAATTATGGAAGAATTTGGTGTTCCTATCCCCCTCTCGAAGCCACTTGACACGAGAAGCTTGTTTGTAAAAAGATTATTGGTCATTTAAAGCCTGAAAAAAATTGGTCAAACCCTTATGTTCCTAGGCAGCTAGATTAGGCCTATTAGGCAAGACTTTCATTTGATCTTGGATGGTATTGAGGGTAGCTTGGCAAGTCACAACTCGAGCATTTATATCACCAATTTGATTAGAGTTGAGAGATTTAAGTGCTTTTTAAACCAATTTGAGTTTCGACACGACACAAAACATGGGCGACCCTCAGATATGGGAGTTCCAAGCCTCTTCCACTATCTGGAGGAAATTGCGCTGAGAAACCAGGAAATTAGAAAACCTAAAAGGAGAGGGTCTCTTCTTAAGGACTAGTAAGGAACTTATCACCATAGGATAATGATTTGAAATATTAGGGTTGAGGATTTCACTAAAGGTTCTAGGAAACTGGGAACTCCATTCTGAGTTGATAAGCGCTCTATCTAATTTCCTAACTATGAGAGATTCTCCAGATTACTTATTAGACCATGTAAAATTCAGGCCATTAGAGTTGAGGTCGAACACTTCACACTCCTCAACACACTTCCTAAAGTCTCTCATCCCACTAAGAGCCACTGACTAAGAGGTTCAGCTTCATAAGCAAACAAAATGGCATTAAAGTCCCCAACTATAAGCCAAGGTCGATTGCCAACCAAGGTTTTGGTATTGGAGAGGGTTGACTAGAGGGTATTCCTATGATTGGCATTATTCGCCCCATAAATGCAAGACACAAAGAAAGCATTAGCACAATTTAGAGGGGTCACCTCCAAAAGAATCATCTGATCAGTAGAAAGAACAGGGACACACAAGAAAGAATCTGGGTTCCAAGCGACCACTAATCTGGCATACGGAGCTTGATCAAGATTACTACAGAAATTCCAGTGAGGAAACAAAGAAGAGCAAATATTGTTCAAAAGAAACTGAGATTTGATCCTAGACTCTATCAAACACATAAAAGACATCGACCACATTCTAATATAAGACTTGACAACTAACTGTTTTTTTTTAATTATTGAGACCACGTATATTCCAAAAACCTAAATCCATAAAACTAAACAAAAGACAAGACCAACAACTATTGTTTTTTCCTAGGTTTTCTGCTTTTCCGAATTATAGAAACCCCTTTTGCCCCTTCCAAAACACCCTGATTCTGAGGCTTAGTTGAATTATTAATGGGAATCACATCAGATAAAGGAGAGGCATTGGAAAGACCTGCTTGACTTACACCAGGACAATCAGCACCTTCACGATGTCCATTAGAATCATCCGGAGTTGGAGGCAAGGAAATGTCTATGTTCTACTCAGTTGGAGTTGCTGCTAGGTTGGTCTCCTAAGGAACCATTTGTTCTTGTTCTGCTGCTGGTGTTGTCTCCTGATCTCCCTGCTTCTATTGTGGGTTACAAATATCAATGGAGGAATTCTCTTTGTCCAATTCCTGCTGAGTACCAGTCTCAAACAAACGACTAGTCGGTATCCAAGCTCTCTTCTGTGGAGCTTTATCTGGTTTCCATTCATATTCGATGTCAATCTCCCTAAAGGTCACTTGGCCCTCTTCATTATAGGTCGCCAATTGAAAGGACGAAGGCCAGCCCCTCTCCAATTCCAATTCAACACACATTCAAGCATAGAAGATCCGTGACATGCGAGTTGTATGGGAGTCCATGAGTAGGGCTTTCCAACTACACTAGTGATCCTACTCAATACCTCAGTAGTCCAATATTCGTAAGGAATATTATGAAACCATATCCAGACTAGTGCATGCTTAATATCCTCTTGTTCTCCTGTGTTCAACCTCTATTTTCGTAAGAACAATGGCTTCCCTTGGATATGCCAAGGGCCCTTCTCTAGCACCGCATTCATACCACATTCAGAATCAATCTTAAATAAAAATGTGTTCGCACTAGTCACCAGAATCTCAGACAACCCATATGTTAACCATGCTTTGGAGAGTGCTCAATGCACAACTGGAAAAGCAGGGGGCTTTCCAGTGAAGAAACCGATCAGAGAATGCCGAAATTTAGTAGCTCCTTTCAGTGCTAACTCAGGAGGTGGGATAACCAGGATCTGATCATCCTTAATCTCAGGGGGATAGAAAGCCAGCTCCTTGATAGTGGAAGGATCCTCCACTGATTTGGAAACAACCGTTTTCCATGTTCTTGGTCGAGGGCCAACAGAAGGTCCACAAGGTTGGGGATCCTTTGGGTCGAACAAAGCAAGAGTTGACTGACTCTGTGGTTTCTCACCTTCAGCTACCTGAACAGGGATGAGGAGTGGAACGTTGGGGTTAGTGTTCTGTGAATCTGGGTTCACCGGAGAAGACGAAGGGGATTCGCTATGGACATAGCTTGGGGAAATAGGGTTAACGGAGGCCAACGATGGAGACGAAGGGGACTTTCTAGGAGAAGGCTCAACGAGTTGGGAGAGGGGTGGGCGAGATGGAGACGGAGGGGAAGAAGCAGCAGCTACAGAGGAGGGGTCAAAACACCGATGAGCTACGAAGTAGAGGACACTCAGCAACATTCTCGCTCTCGCTCACATCGTGTAGTCACCTAGTGAAATTCTAATAATTACAATGGCAGGGAATAATCCAATAAAATGTAAAACATGAATCTCATTCTAAGTAGTTGAGATGGAATTAGTAGCACTAAGTTCGCCGCATGTTCATGGATAATGAGTGTTGCACATTTTTGGCGTAGAGATGAGCTTTTTTTTCTTCATTATATTGTAAATGAGTCCTAAGCGACCGGTTCTTGCCTTCAAGTGTCGCTACATATGCTGGTCGTGATGATGATGAACCAATTGGCTTAGGGTTATGCCCAAGACCTTGATGTACCTGATCTTATATCAAAGGCATTGTTACAATCCTCATCTATGTTTGGCTCATTTCTGTCAAACAATGATCTTTGCAACAACTCCTACATCTTATTCTAAAATTTAAAATATTATTAGTTAGTACTATATATAAATAAGTATGAAATTGAATAATAAATAAATAAATAGATGCTTACATAAGTATTATGCGCTTCTTCAGAAGTCTAGCCCTTTCCTTCCTTATAATGTGTGAGTTTCTAGAGTGTGATCCTATCACATTCTTCTCTATGTAGTTCCTTCTAACTCTGTTTTATGACCAAAAAAAGGATTGAAACACAATAAATACTATTGTATTTATTGATATAATTATAACTTCTAAATAAAAAACTTACAAATTCATCTCGCATGACAACAAATGATTTGGAGCTTTGGATGTGAGGAGTTTTATTTTTCCTCTATTAACCTTAGCTTTCTCACACTTCTCCTAAATAAAGATAAGAAATTGTCATTAAATTGTGAAACAAAAATTGAAGCAAATGTGAAGAGAAAGAATAAAAAACTTAACGTTGGTAGACCACCAATAATCACACATTTAGATCCAATTTTCTTGAGTCACCCGCTCAGGAACATGTCTCCTTGTCTCCTCTTCTAAAGGAAAAGATTTGTAGTATTTATATAGTCGATAATGATGATCCTTATCAATGAACTCACACAACGTGACAATCACTACAACAATAGGAACCCTTTTGCGTCATTTTTTTAACGTCGCAGAAACCCATAAAACGTCGGTGAAACACTTCTACGACGTCTATTAAGACGTCACAATAGACGTCGTAGATGCTGGGGTAGGTAATAGGTATCCACAATGTCTTATAGAAGACGTCGTGGAAGGAACGCATATTCTGCGACGTTGAAGAAGACGTCACGGAAGGGGGGGTGTTGGGCCCCGATTCCTCTTCTCTGGTAAATAAGTTGTTTAATTTTATTTTGAGGTATAATTTGATAATTTTTAATTTGGTTGGAATAAATTGAGGATTTTATTGCTTAAGTTATGATTATTCAATGAAGGATTTAGTGAAATTTGATTTGTTGATAAATTATTATTTTGTGATGTATTGTTAGGATTAAACGAATTATATGAATTGAGGGTTATATTTGTTTAGGCTAATAAAGATTAAATGGAGGGATTAGAGTTTTATGAGTTATTAGAATTTAAATAGAATAAGTTGAATTAAAAGAGCAAATTAGGAAGTTATATATGTTATTGAGGCTTTAGGGTATTAAAGTGGGCTTTTAGTCCTTGATCTATCTTTTAAATGAAAGAGTAAATGAAGTAGTGAAGTAAATGGGCTAAGGTCCATTTCAATTGCAATTAAATGAAAAAGAAAGGGAGCATTTGGGCTTTTAAGTGGGAGCCCACGAAATTTCAAATGGGAAGGAGGGAAATGAAATTTTGGGAAAGGTTATAAGGAGGGAAACTTTGGGCTTGAAGGTTGGGCTTAGGGTTTAAGTTAAAGGGTTAGGTATTAAGTTATTTAGTTAATCAAATAAAAGACTTAAGTAGGTTTTGAAGTGGCCAACGAAATTTTAAAGGGAGGGAGGCTAAGTGATGTCGTTTTAGCTTAGGGAAATAAGTGAGAAAGAAGCAAGTTAGGTCATTTTTTCTAGCACCATCCGAAAGTCACAAAGAGAGGAGAGTGAGGAGAAGGTTTCGAAAATCCAAAGGAGAAAGAAGAGTGGTAGCTTCGGCCATCAAAGAGGAAGAAGAGAAGTAGGGTTTTCATGCTTTAGGAAGGTTGGTTCACGTGTTCCATGTAAGAAGAAGAGGAAGAGAAAGAGTTTCTCCATCTTGAGAAGCAAAAGAAGATTTCGTAGGTCACAACAAGGTAAGAGAAATTCGAATTTCTTGGTTATGTTGTTAGGATTTTATCCTTCTTGGTTCAAATAGATGGTTAGAAGCATAAGAATAAGGTAAGAAGAAAAAGAGGAGAAAAAAATCAGATTATGTTGGTTAGGGATTTCGAAATTTATGAATTGATTTGTTAAAGTTTTGTTTTTCATGCTTTTAAAGGATGATTGGAAGAGGTTTTAGAGAAAGAATAAGAAAGGAAAGAGTTTCCACCATTAGAAGCTAGGAGGGTGATGTCGTGGGTTTCATGAGGGAAGGAGAAGTTGAAATTTTATGGCTTTGTTATTAGGGTTTGTCTAATGGTGGTTTGGAGAGTGGTTTGTGAAGGAAAAAGGAAAGAAGAAAAGTTAGGAAAGCTTAGTGAAAAAAATCAGCATGTATGGATGGCCTTAGGGTTGAGAATTTTCGAAAATAATGGATTAAATTAAGAGAGGTTTTGGTGAATATAGCATAGGAATGGTATAGGAAAAGTTTAGGTGAGGTTTTGAAGGTTGAAAGTCAAGTTTTGTATCATTCTTTAAAATTCCAGCATAGGTCTCTTTTATTAATTGGGACTTTTATGCCTTGATTAAGGTCAAATAAGGTAATTGGAGGTATAAGGAAGGTTAGGTTAGTGTAAAAGCTAAGTTTTTCCATTTTGTAAAAAAATTCCAGCATTGATATTTCTTGGTAATTAGGGTTTTTGTGCTTGATTAAGGTCAAGAAAGGGCTTTGGAAGTAGGGGAGAGGCAAATTGATCAACCTCAAAGTTAAAGAATCAAGGTGGGTGACTTTTTAATACTTGAGTAATAAGCTACTTAAAGATCTCTTAAATGTTTTCCTATGATTGTCAAAGTTTGATTGAAGTAGTATTTGTGATAGTTTAAATATGTATTATGTGCCTTTTTATGTAAATACATTGTGTAACTATTTGGAAATTGTTTGTCAAGAATATGTGAAGGTGAATTATTGTAATGGCCATTTGTGGCAAATCTTGATGAATAGTGAAATGTTTGGAAAATTGCTTGAAAGTGAAAAGATTTGAGTATGTGATTTTGAATGAATGCCTAATGTGAAATTGCATGATTACGTGGGTTTGTAGTGATCCCCTCTGTTAGCAAGTGCGCACTTGTCTATATAGGCTTCGCCAGCCTGCCCGCTAGTGGCATAGGAGCTCCGAAATCGGACTC
>JANZLH020116830.1:0-17682 GCA_026770325.2 Erythroxylum fimbriatum
TCAACACTTGATTAAACTCTAACCAAGCTAATTTAACTACACGGCCGTAAACCCTAACTCAGAAATTTACAACTATGCAGTTAAACTTGACAATGTAAAATAACTCCCCATTGAAGCCCATTGAACTCAAGCCATTGTCACATTTTCAAGAGGGAATGATGATCTAGCCGTGCATGACTCCGGAAACCTTCACTATCACGGAAGCTCCGATGTCACCCATGGTAGCAGTAGCGACAGTTGATGAAGGTGACAATGAAATTAATCGGAGGTGGCGAATGATGGTCGCAGATGAGAGGTAATAATGGTCGTAGGTGTCAGCCGAGGGATATATCTTCACTTCCTGTTGAATGAATTCCTACTCTTAAGCTAATTTGGCACGGTTTTTAAAGGATAGGTCGCGGGTCGGGTCGGAATAGTAAGAGAATTTTCCTAATTTAGTCTGGATACCCGACTGTTCACTGTGGCAATGAGAGAGTTGCGCCACGGCGTGCACTTTCTGGATCACTCGCCGCGGTGAAATAATTAATTTACGCTGCGACGATATAATTAGCTTACGTCGCGGCGAGCATTCTTCTTGGTGGGCCACGGCGGATGTTTTGGAGCTCACATCCTCATATTGACTCATTTGACTCCTTTGACTCCTTAGGCTCTTACAATATAAAATAGCAATTTGCAGTATCAATTGTTCTTAGAAAAATTTGTAATGCAATTAATGTAAATTTGTAACAACTTTTACTATCAAATTGCATAAAATATAAGCTCACACTCAAGTACTAATTTAAGCATAAAATCAACAATTAAGAGTCAAAAAGTATATTAAAAGCTATGAAAGTGTCGCCAATTTATATGATAAACTTGGGCTCAATCAACCTTGTAGTTAGGTTCATTTTGGTTTTACACGACACATTTTATATGTGATCTTTTGATCAATTTTGGACAAAGAAGGTTGACATTTTGTATTTAATACTTCTGTTGTACAGTTGTTTAATGCAAAAGATAATGGAACAACTTTATAAAGATAGGGTTGAGAAATTAATTAAGAAAAGCATTTCTTAATTCTAGATTATGATGATCTGGGAACATGTGCTAACTATTGCAGGGGTAAGTTGACTAATAAGGATATTGAGGTCAGCTCATGCTTTTTGACTTGTTGAGTCTGATACATAAAGATATTGATAGACCTTATACAATTGCATTGTGCAATTCTAAATATATTCTGACATTTGTTGATGATTATTACCATCACAGTTATGTGTTCTCGCTTAAAAATTGAAGGTTGAGAACCAATTGGGAATATTCATTAAGATAGTTAGATTTGACCGTGGAGGAGAATATCATGGGAAACATGGTGTTTCAGGACTTTAAAAGGTCCGTTTGCCAGATTTTTGTGAATCATTTAGAATAGTGACTTAATTCACTATGATGAGTAGTTCTGAGCAAAATGGTGTGTTGCTGAAAGGCATAATTGCACCCTAAAGGACTTGAAGAAGTCAATACAAAGCAGGGCTATTCTACCTGATTATCTAGATGTTTGGAAACTCAGCCTTGCATACATTTGTGTATGGAGCTACCCTACTGAGATAGTATAATCCTTATAAAGAAAGATAGCATGCTTGTTCTGCTCATTTCTATTTATTAAGATATCTAAACCATTTTAACGCTACAACTTTCACTACATAGAAGGAGGGACTGGAATAGTAGAATCACAAACAGCTAAGTTTCTGGAATACAATGTCTATCATGATTGTGGGCCCTTTGACCCTTCGAATGATAGCAGGGCAGATACTACATTTATTATGTACCCGCTACTCATACAGTTATACTTTGTGGATCTAGGTCACTGTACCGTGCCTATATAGAAACAAGAAGCCATACCTATATAGACAGAGACTCCTGAGGTACAAGATCCAATGCAGTTAAGTAAATCTACCAAAGTGAGATGACTTGCTATCCCATCTAATTTCATAATCTATAAGGTGAAAAAAACTATGCTATTAGACATGTTACAGATCCAATTAATTTTACAGAAGATGTTTATGGACTCAATGGGAATGTGTGATGGGATGCAACGAATGACGAGATGCAATCTATGAAGCATAGTAAGGTTTTGGAGTTAGTTGATTTATATCGGAACTGTAAATCCGTCAATTGTAAATGAAGTTTTTAGACCTAAAGGATTTCGAGATAAAGTTCAGCAATTTATGGGCTCGCTCAATTTCCTAATGGTTCACTCAAGGAGAAAGGTTAACTTTTTGTTACCTTTTTCTCTTGTATTCTTGTAGGATACATTTTGAGTAATTAAGGCAATTGTAGCTTATGATAATATATAGTTACATCAGATGACTGCCAAAATCGCTTTCCTGAATAAAGACCTTTATGAAGTGTTCTATATGGTACAAATTGAAGGATTTTAGGATCCAGTTAGAATTGACATGGTTTGCGCATTAAGCGGATCAATATATAGCTTATATATAACCTCTTAAAAGTGATACCTTACATTTGACAAGGTTTGGCCTCTTTCGACTTTATGGAAAATAAAGTTAAAAAGATGGTTGTACTATGAGGCCAGGGGGAGCAAAGTTATCTTCATATTATTGCATGTGGATTATATATTGCTCACGTCAAATTACTTGATCATGTTGTATGAGGTTAAGAACTTTGACATGAAGGGCCTTAGTGTAGCATCTTCTGTCTTGAGTATTTAGATTCATTAGGACAGATCTCAACACTCATCAGACCTCTCACAGAGTACATAAATTAAGTATATGTTACAAAGGTTTAATACGGTTAACAGTAAACCTATCGTATCACCTATCTCTCATAGTGAGAGAAAATCTTTGGCACAGTATCCAAATAATAAAGTAAAGAGAGAGGTTATAAGGAATATTCTGTATACTAATACGATATAACCTAATGTATGTTTGAGTATGTATTAGGTGGGACACTGTATCTACTGTTAGACTATTTGGTCAATATCTGGTTAACCCAGGTGTAGATCATTGGAATACAGTCAAACAAGTGTTGAAATACTTAAAGGGAATCAAGGATTATATGTTGACATAGAGAAAATTCAACAGACTAAACCTTGTAGGGAATTCAGATTCAGATTTTAGTCATATGTCTACATGATCAAAAGTCAACTTAAGGTTACAGTTTTAAGTCTGTAGATAGTACAATGTCATGGAAGTATGTCAAGTAGACATGGGTAACTTCCTCGACTATGCATGTATATTGCATGCTATGGGGCTGCTTCACAGATGGTTTAGCTCAGAAACTTGATTTTTGAGTTGTTTGTGGTTAATTTAGTGGCTAGACTTATTCGGTTATACTGTGATAATCTTGTTGTTGTGTTGTTTAATAACAACTAAGCATATCATAGGGTCTTAGCATTTAAAAGTTAATTATTTGGTCATAAAGGTGTTGATACAAAAGGTGGACATTAAAGTTTCGAGCATTTAAAGACTGAGGAAATGTTAGTCGATCCTTTAACCAAAGGACTTGGCCCACTTGTATTTGTGACACAAGTATACAGTATGGGTGTTTTGAAGTACTTAGACACTATTAGTTAATGGATTGTTATGTTTGCTCCATGTACATTTGTACATTTTGATGTATTATGACAGTATGATGGTTCATCAATAAAGATGATCATCGTTTATCCTCAATAATATGTATTATCATAGATTGTCATAATACATATAAAAGTCTTAAGATTTTTTTTAATCTTAATCATTTAAAGGTCATTAGCTATATATTCAGATTGACCTTGTACCTATGTCATTTAGACGCATATAGTTTTAGTATGGACATCCATAAATTTAACATGACATAAGGGGATATAAGTTTCAATCCCATAAAGTTTCTCTAATGCTATTAGCATTTAGTTAGAGAATATAAAGGTTTTCTTTGATGTTGAATAGTATTCGGTAAGTGAAAAGAAGTTTTCTCTAATGCAATTTAGCATATGTGGTTCAACATAAAATTGGAGAAATCGAGACCAATAAACGAAGATGATATAATTTAGATCATAAAGGTATCATCATAGTTTGCCACACTTCATTTTTAAATTCATATTAATGAGATATTAGGTATATGTGATTGTATTAGATCTGTGTCGCACATGACACATGTATTTGATACTTTTTGGTATTGAAAGCCTTGCAGGACGGAATAATGGACTTTCGTTATCTTTGGATCAAATGTTCTATTTTTAAACTTAGTCGACCAATTCAGTAGTGAGGCTTAACTGAGTTTTTAAACTATTTTTAAACTAGAGTCAAAATTGCAATTAATACTTGTCCAAAGGAGAGAATGTTGGACAATTTTGTCCTTTCTTATAAAGTTGGACAACTATTAATTGCATTTTTTGGTTTTTTAATAACTTATCGGTTAAGTACATAATTTGATCCAGATAAAGATAATAAAGTGGCCCATAAATGATCTAAATTAATGGGTCAAAGTCTGTGCAAAAAATGGATCCCAATCAGTATGGACCAAACCCATATCGGCCTTGCGATGGGGAAGCCCGATATGGATGCTATATATAAAGGTTAAGGTCTCCTGCAGTTGCTCATATCAATCATAAACATAAGGATTCTCTGACCCATTAAGAGAGGTTACATTTTGAGAAAATTGTAGAAAGACCTTACTTGAGTCCTAGAAAGCATTTCCCATGAAGACAGCGGTGGATTTGCTCTCGTTTCGGCTTCAAAAAGTTCGTTTGAATTTATGGAAATCGAAATCAAGTATTTTCCACATTTCTTCATTTCTTGCCCTTTCACGTTCGATCCGAGATACGTAACTAAGGTACCGTTACGTATTACATTAAATACTTAACAAAATATTTATGCACATCACAGAAAAGAATAATTTAGAATAGAGAAGTATAAATATCTAAACCAATGGGGAGGAGAACTTCATTTGTCACTGAAATTTAAGCCTAAGTGGAATTTTCATAATAATAGAAGTCTTGAAATATTATGGAAGTAAAAGAAAAGGACTTTGGGGCACTAAGAAAGGAAAAATAGTAAAAGAAATTTTCTAAGATTTAAATAATCAAAACTTCAAGAAAATGATACCATATTCAACATCCCATTTTTATCTATCTAATAAATATTATTATCTTCCCATTTTTCTAATATGAACTCAATATATTTACGATTTTGTTTTTGATATACTCTTTAGAGAGAATCATCGAATCTTTTTTTTAAATGAATATTACATTATCTATAGAAAAAACTAATACAACATTACAATGAGTTAAAGGAAAATACTCTACATACAAGTAAAATAAATTAAGAAAATTATCTATTTATAACAACATGATAATCCACATTAAAGATTTCATCTGCGCTTCATATCAGAGGGAGAGAGTAAACTGTATATTTTTGGCAATTAACGTTGATCTAATCCAGTTAATGATCCTATTAGCTCGTTAGTATTTCCTTTCTTCAAGGTTGGTAAACCTTCGAGAGTTTCGCTCCTTCCCAAGGGAGTAGATGTTAGGGTGAATGAAACTTTGTAGAGAATTGCATTAGGCATAACCTTCTTTAGGTTTTTGATGGCTCATTTCAGAGATTGTTCCCAAGTATAAGTATAGCCATTATATGGTATCATGTGTAAGATCCTGCTCTAGATTGCTTTCGAGAATCTGCATAGAAGAAAAGAGATGGTCCCTATCCTCCACTTCCATTTTACATTTAACATAAGTTGTATTTATAGTTCCATGCCATTGACTTTTAGTCCTGAGTCTGTTTTTAATTTTGAGTCAAGAGATAAAATAAGCTTTAGGTTGAATGGAATTTTTCCATAAAAGTGAAGACCATGGTACTTCAATAAATCCGCTTACTAAGATCCGATGGTATGATTTGTTAGAGTATTTATCACAAGGATCTGGAGACTAAATGATAGAATCATCAAACTACTCATTAACCAGTTAAGGAAAGAATTGAGTCAGAGTATCAAAACCTCTGAAAGTCCCTCTCCATTGACCATTTTAGATCAAAGATGATACTGTAAGATTAAGAGAAATTTTGCTTCTCAAGTGTTGAATCTAAGGATTGAGAATAATGGGTCTCAAGTCTAATCAGTTATCATACCAAAGCCATGTTTTATCTCCATTTCCAATCTTCTGTTTAATACAAGGATAAAAAATTAATGCAACTTCATCGTCTGGTAAAGAATCCAGTAGAACTCCCTAATACAAGAAGCCTACCAAAATTTCACATTTTTTAGGTGATAATAATATATCCACTTTCCAAAGTGAATTATGGTTAGTGTATAGTAACCAAAGCCTTTTGAACATTAGGAATTTTTGCATGGTAGAAATAAAAACAATCCAGAGACCTCCAAGTTTCTTCACAATGACAAACTCACTCCATTTGATCTTTGCATTCTTTGATTTTTTTTAGTTCTACTAGACCATAGGAATGCTTTCATGATTCTATCAACCTCTTGAAGGACTTGCCTTGGCAAATGTAATGTCAATAGTCCAATACAGATGTAAGTTGCTTAATACAAAGATAATAAGGGTTAGCCTAGTAGCATAGGAAAGAAACATGTTTTGCCAAGCATTCACTTTTAACCTTATTCTTTCTTTGTACTTTAATACTATTTCTCACATCGGCTGAGAGATAAAGACTACTCTTCTTAGAGTTATGTTTTAAACATGATCATTCAACAAATAATTCCAAAACATGCATCATGATGTTAATGGAATAAGTATCGGTTCTATAGAGGATCAAAAGATCATCAACATACATAAGATGAGTGAGATTGAGAGCATTACATTCGTAATGAAATTGAAAACTCCTATTATAAGAGATCAGCTTACTTGTCAATCGAGAAAACCTTCCATCACAAGAGTAAATAAATAAGGAGACAAAGGATCTCTTTCTTGAATGCCTTTAGCAATCCTAAAAGGCTTGGTAGGAACCCCATTCACAAGAATACTAAGGGAGGGATTTTGAATATATGTCATTATCCAATCAATAAATCTAGGTGGTAGCTGCCGAGCTTCAAGACAAACTCGAATGAATCTCTAACTCACAATGTCAAAAGCTTTGAAAAGTTTAACTTTAATTAAACAACTTTTTAGATTCTTGCTCGATTTATAATTCTTCAACAATTCTTGAAGAAGAAGAATATTATCTGCAATATTTCAGTTAGGAATGAAAGCCTCCTGAGTTGAGTTGATGATGCTAACTAGCTTGAGTCTTTCAGCAAGGAGTTTATAAATCACTTTATAGATTACGTTACAACAAGAAATTGTTCTAAAATCATTCATACTTTGAGGGTTGCATTTTTTAGGCACTAAGCATATGTATGTATTGTTCATTTCTTGGAGCATTTTTTTGGAAGCAAAGAATTCCAGCACAACATCTATGAATAGCTTACCTATAATATCCCAAGTGTTTGGAAAGAATAATGTTGTGGAACCATCTAGCTCGGGAGATTTAGAAGAGTTCATGTTGAATAAAACTCTTTTGACATCCTGTTCAGTGATTGGAGACACCAAAAGAGCCTTGATACTCTGATCTATTAAATAGTAAAATAGTTTTAAAGCAGGTGGACTAGGGACGGTTAAAGCATCTGAACCCATTAGCTTTAGGAAGTGATTTCTGACAAGCTCTTGTAAGTGTTGATTTGTATATTCTCATCCCTTACTCTCTAGGAGCATAAATATTTTATTAACATTTTATCATCCTTGTTGGCCCCCGAATTCTTTTCTTATTGAATAAGCATGATTTAAATTAATTTTGAGGTCTTGATAAGTTACTTATTTTGTTTGGAGTTTAATTAGCATGTCAATGATTGGAGGATTTACTGCTTAGATTGATGGAATTAGAAGTAATAAATGGAGAAATTAAGATTAAGTTAGAGTATGGTATGGTGTAAGTTAAATTAAAGAAGTAAGAATGTATAAGGGCAAAATTGAAAGATCACTTAAGGTTAAAAGTTATAAGGCTTATATGGGAGGGCAAAAGGGACATTGTATGATTATTAAGAGTAGAAATTAGAAGAAGAAGAAATTGTTGTCTTATTTGAGAAGTGAGTGTAGTGGAAGAGAGGAAGAAAAGAGAGAAAAGCCAGGGTTTTAGGAAATCTTGAAGAGTTTGAAGATTTTGAAGCTTCAACAAGTAAGTATAAGCATAAACCCTTCTTGATTGTTGGATGAAGCATAGTTAAAGTTAGTTAGAAGTGAAAACAAGGTTGAATGTGGGTAGAAAGTTGTTGATGAACGGTTTATGTTAATGTTTCATTGTTTGGTTAATGATCAAAGATAGATTTTGATGTATTTGTTATTGATATTGGGTTGAAATGAGCTTGGAAATGAAGTAGAAGAGGTGTTTTAGGGTTAAGATAGGTTATATGTGAAAGACGGGATGTAAAAAGTTGAAGAATGTCGAAAAAAAGCCTTCGGATTGAGTTTTTGGAAAAGTTTGCCACGACGAACTCCAGTTTTCCTACGCAGACATGTTTTGGTATTTTGGGCATAACTTTTCATGTAGATGTCCAAATTGAGTGATTTTTGATTTGGTGTAAAATATAGACATAGGGATACAAGTTGTATGAAAGAATTAAGTCTAAATTCAGTCTCTAAGAATTTCAATTTTGGGATTGAATTTGAGCATAGAATTTTATTTCATGCATAAGGACAATCCGAAATTGTTTAGGTAGTAACTTTCTGATTTTTGAACCATATTGAATGAAATTTTGGTTATTGTTTAAGGACATCAAGTGGGACGAGGAAGGCAAGAGGAGTAAGAGGAAAGACATCTTTAAGCAAGGAATTCAAGGTGGGTTTCATGTTTATAATAGAGTTACTAAGCCACGAATATTTTCTTTCAAAGCAAGGAAATAAAATGATTTCAAATTGCTTCATACTTGTTGCATTATTTCTTTTGATTGATCTAAGAAATTGTTACATGTTTGGTACTTGAATTATTTATGATTATAAGATGAAGATGGAAATGGTTTTGAGTTATATGATGCTTATGAAAATCATGTTTCCGAAAAGTGCCTTTCGGGAAATATACTTTGCAAGTCATGAAATACATGTTATGTGGGCTTGTGGTTGTCCCCTAAGTAAAGTCAAGTGTACATTGACAAAAGGCTTCTCCCGCCTGCCCGCTAGTAGCATGGAGCTCCTTCACGGGCTCCCATAAGTTCACGGCTACACAGGACCATAATGTTGAAATGTGTAATACGTTTTGTTTTGGATCCACCCAAATCATTATGATGTGCTTATATGTTTATGACTTTGTGAACAAGTTGCTGCATACATGATTTGTGTTTTTGCGACTAGGTTGTGAATTTGGGAACTATGCATTTCATGAATTCATAAGAATTTTCTTGGATAAATGAACATTTTCAATGCTTTTGCTTAATTCTCCGTTATAAATTTGTTACCCATGAGCTTTAAGCTCACCCCAATTCTCCTCCCCTTATTCAGGTGGTGAGCAAGAGATCAAGTAGGTCAAGAGTTACAGCATCACTCCGAATTGACATGCTTTTGTGTTTTTAAGTTAGATTTTTGGGAATTCAAGGCTTTAGCTGCATTTCAAGTTTTGCTAGTTCAAATATATTTTGTATTTTTGGTTCTCAAAACTCAACTGATGTATTGTGGCTTGAAATGCCATTAAAGCTTTGTAAAACTCTTATATTTTTTATGTTAATGAAATATGTGTCGTTTTCTCATGATCTTCCGATTTTATACATTGCACCTTCCAGGTTTTTCATAGGAAAATTTTTTTGTTCTAACTTCAGGGAAAATTATGTAATGATATAGGCTGAATTAGACAAAAGGTCTTTTAGAAAGTTGTAGCTTATCTTTCTAGCTTTTTAACGATGTATAGTATGAAATATTTGACATTGGAGTTGAGAGATAGGAGCATTAGAAGTTTGTGATGCTGCATAGGGTGGACATATGGGACAGCTACATTGATTGGAAATTTTGACCCTCTTAGAGGCAAAATATCTTTTCAATGTCTTCATGAAATTTGTATCTTATCTTTATATCTTCTCAAAGGTATATAGCAAGTGATTTATGGATGTTGGAGTTGAGAGATACGACTGTTACAAGTTAGGATGTTGCAGAGGATGTGTTATATGTGGAACAGCTTCTTTTGAGATCGCACGTTCATCCTTGCGATCTCACCAGGCACCCTTGCGATCGCACTGCTCATCCTTGAGATTACACCATCCATGCGATCACAACCTTGTTCCTTGCAATTGCACCCGAAGGGTTTTCTAACTCTGAATATGTTTGACTCTTTTGGCCATAATTTTATCATCTAACCTTCAAATGACCTAATTTTTGAACCAATGGATTCCTAACACATTTCTCTATCTCTCCATAAAAATTTATAGCTTTTGGAATTTAATTTAAAAATATTGATTGAATCAAAGTAAGGGTATCGATTAGAAGAGTATGAATTGAATACTTTACTGAACATACTTCAATATTTTGATGATACCTTAATCTGTAGAGCTTTAAATGAGATGATTCTTAATTCTAAATAAACTAGAGACACAGAGATACAAATGTTATAAAGAAGTCAATTTGTAATTCCGGTTTGAATTTTCCCAAAATCTGCTATGAAGTTATAAGAAATGAGTTTGTTTATGGTGACTTACTGGTGTGGGCACGCCACTCTTATAGGATGATGGCTAAGATGAACCGATAATGATTAATGGAATTTCATTGAAATGACCCTACAGGGTAATTTGCTCACATTCCCACGACTCCAATGTTGGGCTTCAAAAACGGGGCCCAACAAAAAGAATATTTTATAATAGAGAATTTCCAATTCTACTATCTAGGTGTTCAAGGAGCTTTTTATATCCTTTTAATAGTCTTGATGCATAATCTTGACGATAATATTGCTCTATGTGTAGGGGTGGACTAGAGTTAAATCTAATTCCATTGATTTTTCTCATTTTTATATATTTTTAGATTTTATTAGGTTATGAGTTTAGGTTCTCACTAGTATCTTTAGGTTAATGAAATAAGTTTATATATAATTTAAGATTGAGATTGAGTGTTAAAAGTTAAATTCATAATATAATTAAGTAGATGTTATGCAAATCTTGACTTTGGGAATAATATGAAACTGAATTTGTTAAGTAAGGACATAAGTGATCCTATATGGATTTACACATTCATGAAATTTTTCTTTTCTTATGTGGATATGTTCTTTGATTATGAATTTCTAGAACTTGAATTTCATCTTTTTGAGATCACATACAAGATGCATACAAACATTAAAAATGATAAAGTCACCTAGGATTTGAATTTAAGTCAAATTGTAGCCCTTTTATACATTAATATATTAGTTTGTCATTTTTTAGCCTAATTTAAAAATCAAGCTCTTTCTTTATAATCTTTCCTAAACAACCACAATCCTAAAAAGAAAAATGTAATATCCCGTCCCCTTGTGAAGGGTTGGAACCCTAAAATGTGATATGAGCGAGCTTAAAGAGCATAAAATATTGATAAAATGAGTGTGAGACCTTGGAAGAGGCTTTAAAGAGGTTGTAGGGGTTGTGTGTCCGTTTAACGGACAGCTTCGGGTGAATTGGAACACGTTGGAAGATTCATGTCCGTTTAACGGACATGTAGGTCCGTTTAACTGACCTTCTCAGATCAATTTGGATTGCTTGGCCAGTCTATGTTCGTTTAACGGACATGTGTGTCCGTTTAACGGACATCCTCGGGGCAACTTTAGTGAATTTCATTTTTTGACCGTTTTAAATTTGGTACATGTGGTCTTTAGCGAAATTATGATAGAAATGCATCATATTTGGATACACATTGATGAATTGGATTATTGCACACATTAAAAACATTGATCATGCACTCAATTGACATTTTCCGGGTATAACTGGTAATAAATGGGATTGTTTTGAGAATTGTGAGCTATGGTTATTGAAAATTTATTTGGAAAGTGAAATTATTAATTTGGCAATTTTGGAGAATTTTAGAAACTTTTCTGAGAATTTTTGGAGACAATTTTTGGAATAGAAAAAATGCCGAGCGGCAGACCAATTGATAAATGTCAGTAGAATTTATGGCCAACTAGTATTGGAATATTAAATACAAGACTTGGGGACTTAGTGACAAGTGTACCTTATTGAGAATTGGGTTTGAATAGATAGTTATAAGGTAATGAATGAAAAGTTGACAAATGGCAAGTGACATGTGTCACTTGCCAAGTTAAGCCACCTAACCCCTTGATGCACCTTCTAGACTCCTTCATTGATGTGTTCCACGACACCTTTGCATTTGGCTTTTCAAGTGATACTTTTGTTCTTATTTTCCTCTCATTTTCGTGGCTCATCTTCCCCTCTTCCTCTCCTTCATGCTTTGTTAAGGTAATTGCTTGGAACTTTGCTCCACCTTTCATTTGTTCTTCTATCTTGTTATGTCTTCAAGTTGCCTAAGGAAAAACCTACCTTTACCTCTCTTGAAGATGAAGAACATGGATTGTAGGGGGAGTTAGGGTTTTGTAGTATGATTGGAGAGCTTGAAGAGATTAAAGCCAAACCAAGTAAGTTATGATTTTAATGTTATAAGCATGGTTATTGTAAGCTTAAATGATGATTTAATTTGAGTTATGTTGCATTGATTTGTGCAAGGTTATGTTTGAGTCTTAATTGATGTTGCTAGATGTTCATGTTTGTGAAAGATTCTTAAATTAGATTGAGTAGTGAATGATGGGAGAAAGAATGGAAGTGATGATCTAGGCTTAAGATGGATTGGATGAGTTAAATGGTAAGAATGAACATGTGTAAAATCTGGAAATTTGCAATGGTTGATCCTCGGATTGTGCTCTAATTGTATAGTCACAATTGTTTGTATAATTGTCTAAATGAGTTGAGATTTGGTTTAAATGAGACTAGAGGCAATTGGCTACATTTTGTTTGAAGACATTGAATTCAAATTTTGTCTTTAAGAGTGTCTAATTGTGATTTGAATTGAGGACTTAGTGATGAAAGTTGATGATGAATGTGCTTATATATCTATGTCCTGTTATGAGTGTTTGTGTGCAATCATGGACCATATCTTGGCTATGAATGATATTGAATTGAAATTGAGTTATAAGAGTGGATAAGTGATGGGTATTGAACTAGAAATGATTGGCTAAGCATGAGGAATTGAGTGTTGTAAGTGAAGAGTTAGAAATCTGGAATTTCATAAAACTCAATTGAACATACTTTAGTGCAAGAGGCATAACTCTTTGTGTAGAACTCGGAATGAGATGATCTAGGTATGGTTTTAAAGGGAATTTTGAGATCTACAACTTCTATTTAATGAAATATTTTGAGATTTTAACGTTTCGAGGGTCAAATTTTCAAAGTGGTGTAAGTGACCCGTAAAGGTCCGTTAAATGGACATTCTCGAGACAAATGATGCAAATCAAGCCTCAAATGGGTCTTAAAGTGAACCTAGAATGATCCTTGGGTTATGGGACCAATATATGAAAGGTTTAAAGTGAAATTTAAGGTTAAAACTTAGTAAATGAATGGATGAAATCAAGGTGTCAAATGTATGAGTGGAATGGAAATGAAACTGTTTATATGATTGTAATGCTATTCAAGGAAGTTGAGTAATAGGTGTTAAGTGATTAATTATGAGTGGCTGTTGCATAAAGAGATGGATTTCTGAGGATTTTCCATCTTTTTTTCAACAAACCAAATGCATGTTCAATGACATTTCTTGCAGATGAATGTTTCTTATTAAAAAGCTCTGTTAGGTTCCTAGGTGCCCTTCCATCTCTTGCCCACTATTGAATATAGTATATTGTACCTCTATAAGGTGCAAGAAAGCCAGGACCATTTGTATAGCCAACATTTACTAAGTAGTAATTCCCTATAAGCATTAATGACACTATTATTAATGTATTTATAATCAAACATTTCCAAATAATAGCAAATTTATGATAATTCTTATCTTACATACCCATTGGAACTTGAAGTCCATCACGCCTAGTAACAACCTGCAAAACCCTTGAATCAGATGCTGAACCCTCCCATCCAGGAAGAACATAAACAAAGTTTAAGTTCTTATCACACACCCCTAACACATTAGTGCATATTCTCCCTTTCCTACCTCTGTATCTGGGTTTGTCTGAATGGGGAACTGTTATATCTATATAGGTTCCATCCAGCGCACCAAGGCAACCCTTTTGCAATCAAGTCCAACCATGCAAATTTATTGTTTATTAGTAATTTAATAAACTCAATATGGGATGTTATTGTAGCTAATTACATGTACTCACCTTAAACCATTTCCATTTACTGTCTGTGCAATCCTGTGGAATTGGTATGGGCTTCACATACAGAAGATGTTGGAGATTTAGTACAGCCTTCAGCACACTATGGAAGGCCCGACTAATGGTTTCTCCAGACCTCATAAACCTCACTTGTAATACTCTATTAGATTCATTTTGTGCCAAAATTCGTAGGAATATTAATACTTTTTCTTCTATCGGCACATGACCAGTATTCCTTAAGCCACCGTGGACTTGAAGCATTTCACATAATACTTTAAATGCATTTAAGTCCATCCTTAAATCCCATTGGCTATTCCGATCACCCTCATTCAAAATCCTATCTATATTAGCTTGCCTATTTGGTACTGTCAAAGCCCTACTACGACTAGCATTTTCGCTCCTCCTCAGTTTTTTCGTGTATACATACAAGCATAGCAACATCACCATTCTCATTAAGTTCAATTCCCCATTCCAAAACTCAAAAAATGCCAGCGCCTTAAAGATAGCATCACGACGCCTAGTATCCATTTTGTGTAACTAACTACTGTCTGCAAAGATGTAGAACAAACAATGATCATAAATAAGCCACGCCCAACACAACAGGAATACATCACAATTGTCACGGTTCTTTGCTTGACTTTCTAATAAAAACATACATCATTGCATATAGGTACTTCAGCGTTGTTTGCTCTGCAGATATCAAATACTAACATAACTATTAATATGTTTAATCTCATTCTTAGTGATTACATACTAAACAAGCATACTTATGAATTTTATTAATATTCCCATTGTCATTTTCTATACCTATTCATATTTTTCATTTTGATTCCTTCATTACTGGTTACTAATTGAGACCTAAGAAGTTTGAAAAATTAATATATAATACATTATTAATTATTGTATTAACTTATGAATTATTGCTTCCTCA
Source organism: Erythroxylum fimbriatum (assembly GCA_026770325.2). Taxonomy (NCBI): domain Eukaryota; kingdom Viridiplantae; phylum Streptophyta; class Magnoliopsida; order Malpighiales; family Erythroxylaceae; genus Erythroxylum; species Erythroxylum fimbriatum. Next base: position 15,208 of record JANZLH020116830.1, read on the forward strand.
CGAATTAAACCATTGATCCAAATTAGGACAAAGTGATGCATTAAAGAAAGAATGCAATAAATCAAAAGATGAGTTGGTTGAGAGTGAAAGATGGATTAGGGTCTATTTAGGAAACATATGACCCAAAGCTGGGAGTCCTTATAAAGGTAGGGGAGTCTGAAAGTAATGTTTAATTGTTCTGTTTAATTCTTCATCACTACCACTAGAGAGTATATGTCTAGCTCTGTTAAGACATTTTTCAGCATACAAAGTGCCTGAGTGTAGGCTGGAATTATAATAGTAGCATAGTATTATGTTTTTCGTATTTCTAGCAGGGTGCTTTTTCTTTTTCATAAACTCTTTCTCCTAACTCTCAACTGTTCATTTATATTCAAGCCATGCCTAGTCTTTCCAATTATAGTCTAGCTACTAGGTCTGTCAATTCCTCCCATTCTCATTAGAAATAAGAAACAAAAGAAATGATTTTATCTGAATGATATGATAAAGAGTTTGTTTAACTGTTTCTTCGTGCTATCCAAACCCTCCCAAAAGTCCTATTCCTTTTATCTTGTTCGAAACCACTTAAGATGCGTGATGTCTATGAGATAAAGTTTTAACAATTTTTGAATATTAAATTAAAAGTAAAGGTTAACTCTTCCTTACAAACTTTGATAAAAACAAAATTAAAATGATTGTAAAACATTTAATCTGTTTAACTTTAATTCTTCATCAACATGGTTAGACCCATGTACTTCTAATTTCTAAAATTGTGATATCATCCTCGTATTAAAAACAAAATAAACTATAAATATATCAAATAATAAATCTCCTAATGTTGGAAGTAAATTTATGAAGTTTGACCAACACATATGTCAAAACTTTGCTATTGATTTTCATATTAGGAATTCATTACACTAATAACCTGCAGTTTAAAGATTCCAGTCTATATTTTTTGCATACTTCCTGCCTTAAGCAGGAGCCATCGTCTTCACATCAAGATTTTTACACCGCATTTTGAGAGTATTATAAGCAGAAACATATTCTGAAAGAACTTAGCCTGATTTTTCGCCTATAGTATATATACAGATAATAGTCAATGAAACAATGCTAATCCAAGGTACAAGTAATAATATATGAACCAAGCATCACACAAGCAAACACGATGCAATGCCATACACGGTGGGAACCAGAAACAAAATGGAAGGCAATTCGATCTCAAAGTCATTAGCAATTGAAGACCAAATTCCCGTAAATGTAGGATATCATTCATCAAACACAAACATATAACAGAAATAACAAATGACTCCAATTCAAAATGGCCTGTACATGGCATTGTACCTTTTCAACTGCAGCCATCAATGAAACCAAAGTAATGGATACAAGCAAATTCCATTACTTGTATCCATTTTAATTATCAAAGTATGGATACAAGCATACACAAACCCATCCTTTGATTTTATCAATCCACTTTTTATAAAAGTATCAACAAGGCTGTAACAAGGCATGTATTTATCCTTGAGAGGCCAGGTTGTAATCATCAAAGCTCTGTTGATGATGTTGGAGTAGTCATTCTCTTGGCCTCCTACAATGACTATGTACTTGAACTGTTGGGTCCCGAAAATTTTTTCTTTTATTTCATTTTATTTTATTTATTTATTTGTTATTCTTTTGTTTATTTCTTAATTTTGCTTTAATTGTTCTAAGTCTTAATTATTTTAGTAGTATTTTAGAATTGGACTAGACTAAAGTGTTAGAATAAAAATTGGGCTTTTAATGGAAGGGTTAGTTTGAGGAATGGGCCTTAGGGTTAATGAGCTAAAGAGAAGAAGGATAGAAGTGAGTGGATTAGAGTTAGATGAATTAAAAGAGAGGAGGAGAAGAGATGTGGTCGTGAACTTTAGAAGAAAGGAAGAGAAGCCGTGAAAATAAGAAAGAAGAGGGAGAGAGGAGAGGGCGGCCGTGAGTGTTCGTCCGTGAGCAAGGAGAGGAGAGCTCGTCCGTGAGCAAGGAGAGGGGAGCTCGGCCGTGAGTGTTCGGCCGTGAGCAAGAGAGGAGAAGAGAGGGAGAGTTCGGCGTGAGCGAGAGGAGAAGAGAGGAGAAGGTCGGCCGTGAGCTAGAGAAGAGAAGAAGAGAGGTCGTCCAGCTTAGGGGAGGAAGAAAAAGTGAAGAAAAGGGAGAGAAATCAAGTAGTAAGGTAAGCTACCATCTTCTCTTAGGTTAGGTTTCGAAAATGGTGAGGAAGGAGGTTAGGGTTTGTGTAAAGATTGAAGAGAAAGGTGAGATCTATGGGTTTTTATGATTTTCTAAGCTAGGGTTTGGTTGTTCTAGCTTAATTGAGCTATGGGTAGGTTAGGTTAGGGTTAATATTAGCTAATGTTTGATTCTTGAATGTTTCGACTTTTCCGATGAGTTTCGGAATTTAATCGGAATGTGTTTTATTGAAGGGAACCAAGGAAACCTCACTCAAGAGAGAGAGGAAGGACAATCGTGAATTCG